>JACVEI010000069.1:183371-210865 GCA_018115615.1 Pestalotiopsis sp. DP-2020a | reverse complement strand
AAAAAAAAAAAAAAAAAGGCGGCCGGGTCTGCCTTACCAAACGTCTATAGCCGTTTTGCCCACGGGGGAAAGACCCCGAGGGGAAAGCGAAGAAAAACCTTTGACAGGAGCTTGCTGGCTTGCGTGTACCCAACACACACATGTTGTCCCGGGGGGCCCTATCGTGAACTACAGAATCTACTTGTTCAGAGCTTCCGCCGTTTCGAGACAAGTCCCGGCTTGTGCAGATGGTCTAGATTCGCAAAGTCGGTTGGCGGAGGAGGAGCCCGGCAAAGGGCTCTGCTCTCTGTCTGGCCTTAGCCTAACTGGCGTTAGGGAAAGAAAGATAAAAAAAAATAAAAAAAAAAAAAGCCTCCCATCCTTCTTTTGCGCTACTACGAAACCCTATCAAGGAGTCCGCCTCTTTTTTCTTCGTCTTCTTTGCGTGTCGTGCTATTAGTAGTTGTGCATGAGTCTGAATCAATAGAACGCGAGTTGTACGATGGGAGAAAAATCCTCTGGGACCTCCAAGGTCTTGGACTGCAGAACCCGGTCTCTGGGGGCCGGTGATACAGAAGGAGGAGGAGGAGGAGGAGGAGCCGGCGCCAGTAGTCCAAGCTGGCCAAGCCAAAGAATCATGTCGCCCACACCACCCACCACCGCTCAATTGATCATACCTACATGAGAAACGAACCTCACTTCTGGGCCATATTGGACCCTTGGGATTATTGAGTCTCATGATCATGACCCCCAGAGGAACATGGCATGCACAATCTGCACAGGGCTTCGTGTTCTAGCGCGGTACCTGGAGGCCCTCGTGAAGGTGGGAAAAAAAGAAATCGAAAAGCAATAAGGATAGCGAGAGCCTGAGCATGCAGGCCTCATGCTAAGCAAGACAGCAAAGCAGGGTACATGCCTCGATGGCATATCGCTCTACTACCTAGGTATTCACTGCCTCTCGGGAGCCATCGACGGTAGGCTATCGCTAGCACGAAACAGACGCGGAAAAACGATATCTACGTTACTGGACTACAGACTACAGTTGTTGGAGGTATGGTAGGATGTTGTTAGTCGTGGCAGTCGTAGTGCCTAATGTTGTAGGCATGTAGGTCAAAAGAGAGTTTCCTGACCCCAAATTTCCCGCCGGGTTATGCCATGCACACCTACCTCAGTCAAATCCATCCTACCAGCTTGAGACCTGTCGCATAGTGACCAGTCCTGCCCAAAGCTTGCGGGAGGGAAGCACTGATCAATAGTTGGTCCTCCCCCAATGGCTTGCCTGCCCGTCAAAGCCCGTCTGTCTGCGATCCTACGTGGTGTGTGGGTGTGTGTTTCTCTGCAAGTGTGAATTATATTACGGGCTCATTTAGACATGGTGACGGTCACGTATCGTGGCGTCGAGCCCAGAAGGTAAAACGTAGCAGAGGTCGGCCGGTGTGTAGTGGGAAGTAGTGCGTCCTTGTATCTATCGTTTGTTGTTGTGTATGTGTGTCTGTGCAAAGCAGCAGAACTACCGCCCACTTATGACTTGCCTGCCGAGCGGCCTCGACGGTGTCAGTCAAGTCCCCTCCTCTCAGTCAGTCATTCCGCCGCGTCGCTGCGCCGGCGGAACGGACACATACAAGACAAGTGAGCCTCTCGGTCAGGGGAGGGGGTAGCAGACACTTGGACCCTTGCTTGCGAAGGCATATTGCTAACCTAGCTAGCTGCCAAATCATGGCCCATGGACAGATACTTCACATGTAGCCAGAGCCTAGCCTGACAAGATACAGAGAAGATTCAAGAGACGGCTCCCTCCACGATGCTCAAACTTGAGATCGGGGGAACGAGCTTTGGGGCAGGTACCGAAACTTGGCAACTTGTGAAGAAAAGAGAGCAATACGGGCGGGCATTCGCAAGCTCGTCGTGCGTCGGTTGTTAGTTAGCAAGCTCCGTATTGGCCTCCTTCTCCATACATTAGATCGGTAGTAGGTAGAGGCGCTACGGCCGTCAGTGATGTAGTAGCGTATCGTAGGCAGTGTAGGTAGGGAATGTGCGAAGTAGTGGTGAGGTAACTCCGGGAAAGCACGACCCACGTTCCCTGCCTGGCCTCTCAATACCTGGAAGATATTCTCGGCCCTCTCGCACTTTCTCTCTCAATTCATTCATTCAGCAGGGACCAGGGAGGACTGAATTGGAAAAAGATGCAAGTGCTCCTCTCCTTGGGAGGAATGGAGAGAGAGCTACCCGTGCCGGCCTTGTCTTTTCTCTGATTTGTGGTGTAGGTACGGTGAAATTGGACGATATTTTTTTTTGCTTTCCTCGTTCCTGTAGAGTACATGACGCTGCTTGAGGTACGCCAGGAGGTACATGCCTCACTGCCCAGATTGATGAGTGATGGCAAGTTGTGAGGGAAGGAAGCAGCCAACAGGGGGTCGTAGTGCCCAAATTGGGGAATGGTGGAGAGACTTATCCTCGCGCTGGGCCGGACAGGCCAAGCGGGCACAGTAGGTAGATACGTACCTACCCAGACCCTAGCACCATTGATTCTAGACGCCAAAATTAATGCTGGTCGGTGTCGTCGGACCCGAACGGGTTAGAAGAGGAAAAGATACAAGAGCGAGAAGAAAAAGAAACGAGACCCATGTATTGACGACACCCTTGTCCGCCCACATGGCCGAGAGGGCCCAGGTACTTGGGTACGGCTGCGGACTTTTGTCTGGTCTTGCCTGTAGACTGGAAGGACCCCTGGTCGCTGCATGGGTCACTGCCACTCTCTCTTGAGCCCTACGGTACAGACAGAGACAAGATTCGATTCCCAAGATCCAGTCTTTCCCTTCTCGCGGCCTACTGTGTACTATGGAGGACCCTATATCAATCCTGGAAGCCCCCCCGATAGCCCTTCCGAACGTGTTTCTGGCCCCCTCCATAAGATCCGACCCAAGGACGAAAGCTTCTACTTCAAAGAGACCAAGACTACCAGCTTTGCTTTTGCACAATCATAATAATCTCACGATCGTTTCTTCTGTTCTCATAGTTGTGAACAGACCAGAAGCCGACCCTCACCCAAACCCTCGCTCGCTACTTGTGACAGAAGGACAGCCAGCCTTGCAACCAACGTACATACTCCCCCCGGCTCATCACCAAACCCATAATCTCGGACTGCCCGCCTATAAAGACGATCAGCCCTCTGGAGAAGAAGAAGAAGCGAGACAAGGCCAAGAGGAAGGAAAAAGAAACTCATTGGCTTCATAACCAGTGATTTCATCGTTCTCGTCGCTCATCTACCCGAGCCGACCTGCTTATAATAAGCCTGCCCGCGCCCTCACCTTGGGGCCAAGACAACCTCACATACTCCAACATAGTATTAGACATCCAGTCTCACCGCATCAGATACTCTGGCCTCTCTGGTATGAGATAACTCGACCGGCCATCACATCAAACCACCAACACTCTTCTGACAGCAGAGGCACCTAGCGCGAGCTCCGTGGCTTTGCTCCCGAAAGACAGGATCCACCTCAGGTCCAGTCTTACAACCACCAACCTCACTTACACACACCACATCCCTCGCAATGGCATCGATAGCTGAGCAAACATCATATAACATGTTCCCCCGGCCTACGGAACACCAAGACTTCTTGCTCTACTCGGAGCAACAAGCAGGAGCTGGATACGCCTCACCACCAATGGATCACCAATACAGCCCAGAGGCCTTTGGCTTCCCTCACACAACCGGCTTCGAAGTCAGCCCACTATACACAGATCTCGCCCACATGACATATGATGGAAGGACGTCGCCTGGCGCATACGCAGAGGATGCTGAGCTCCGGGTCCCTTCATCAAATATGTCCACAACATCGGCGTCGTCATCCAATATGGGCTCACCCCACTCCCACAACGGCCAACTAGCCTACGTGCCAGAATACAGCCACAACGCGCTCGGTGTCAACCCGAGCATCGTGAGCCATGACAACTACTTCACCGGCACCGAATACACCACATACATGCCCCAGCCCATGGAGGGCTACGACATGACCTACGCCACCGCCGATAGCAAGCCTGGATTTGTTGGTAAGTCGACACAGATTCCTCGATGTCCCCCGCAGCTAGATTCCTCTTCTTCCCTGGATGCACTTGACACGGCGATGCCGTCGAGTGCGATATCTTCTTTTTCTTCCCCGCGCTCAACGCCAATGTCTACACCGACCAGCGCAGCCTTGTTTTCTCCCGTGTCTTCGGCACCTTCTGTGACCTCTCCTGTGGTGAACGCCGCGGCGCAGTGGAGTAGCCCAATCAGTCCTGTAACGCCAGTCAATTCTTCTTCCTCATCGCGAATTTCTTTCTTTTCTCAGAGCAGTGGTCATTTCGTGGCTCCTCTTGGCTCTTATTGTCGGTTTTCCTCTGTCTGATTCCGCTCTTTTTGTGTGTTTGTGACCATGAGATGAACGAAAGCGCTGACTCACCTGCGTGGCTTAGATCCCTCCCTTATCCATCCTGAAATACGCGGACCCATGGGGCCACCCATGCAGGGTTACGACAACACCTTTTCTCAAAGCCACCCATATCCCAACTCACCCGCACTTTCAGGAGCGACGTCACCTATTCCCGGCATTAGAAATGGCAGCGCTTCGCCCTATGTTCCCGGCTTCCAGTACAGCCCTTTCGCAGTTCCCCAACATCACGGCAGGCGGCCCAGCATGTCATCGTTCCAATCGCCCCAGGAGTACTCTTACAGCGGCGATGAGTCCAAGGAGAAGCAAAGATGCCCGCACCCCGACTGTGGTAAGACCTTCAAGGACCTGAAGGCACACATGTTGACGCACCAGACCGAGCGCCCTGAAAAATGCCCGATCCAGACGTGCGACTACCACATCAAGGGATTCGCGCGCAAGTACGACAAGAACCGCCACACTTTGACCCACTACAAGGGGACAATGGTCTGCGGTTTCTGCCCTGGATCCGGCTCGGCGGCTGAGAAGTCGTTCAACCGAGCCGACGTCTTCAAGAGGCATCTTACGGCCGTGCACGGCGTTGAGCAGACGCCGCCCAACAGCCGCAAGAAGTCTTCCGGCTCCGCCAACAGCGGCAAGAAGCTGACCGGATACGCATCGGATGCCACTGGCAAGTGTTCGACTTGTAGCGTCACCTTCTCCAACGCCCAGGACTTTTACGAGCACTTGGACGACTGTGTGCTGCGCATTGTGCAGCAAGAGGACCCCGCAGAGGCCGTGAACGCGAGGCGGCTGGCCGAGGTCGAGAACGACAGCGACGTCCACCAGACGCTGGAGAAGAACTCTCTTCCCCTCACTACCCAGACGGCCAGCCTGTCTGACGAGGACGACGACGAGGAGATGGGCGACGAAGACTCGGACGAAGACTTCAAGGGTCGCAAGGCCTCGCCCAAGTCCAGGAAGGGCAACCCGGCCAATGGCGTGCAAAAGTCGCGCGGCATGACACATTCGCGCGGTGGCGTGCCGACCGTGACCAAGTCCAAGAGCAGGAAGAACCGACGGGACTACCCTTCATCGTGGGGCTTCGACAAGGGCCAGATGACCATGAAGAAGCGAGTGATGACCGTCTTTGACGGTCAGCGACGGTTGGCCAAGGATGACATGATGCTCTCGACCGAGCGCGAAGTGCGCATCAAGCTCGCTGACGGCACGTCCTACGTCACGGATCTTGATGTGCAAACCATGAAGCGCGCCCAGGGCTTCCTCGATGCCACGGCCGAGGAGAAGGGCATGTGGATCTCGGATGACCCGACCGAGGAGGACATGCGCAAGATGCTCGAACTCGCAGGACAGCAATAAATCTACGTTGCATTCACTCCGGCCACAACATCACACCTCATTTTATACATATCCCCTCTGGCTCAGCCACGTATATACTTGTTATATCACCACCTACTTCTACCGTATACAGAGACGACTACCGAAAAGGAACAAAACAGAGAAGGGTTTGGAGCATAGCAGGCGCAGACATTGGATCGTGTTTACCTTGTATTTGGTGGGAATAATGATCACACATTTCCGGGTTTTTATTTTCTTTCTTCTTACTGGTTGGGAAAATCCATTCAAAAAGAGCGACTGGGGTTTATTACACTGTATTGCTGCCGCGGGAATTTTGGGCGCAATCTTACTATATCAAACATGCATGAGGGATATCTGGAGCTTGGAATCTTCTTGTCATCTGAAAGGGAAAGCGAAAGCCTCATATTTGCGCCATATTGGGAAACTTTATGGATTTGTCTCAGACTTGTATTTACATCAAATCACCTTGGAGCGTGGTGACGATACCCTATTCATTAGCTATATCTCTACATTATACGAGCTCTCTCAAACAAAACATGTCCTTGCCCTCATGAAACGTTCTGGTGATGATTAATCAAAGGAGACAGAGGTGCCATTCGGGGAATACTTGGCAATGACACCGACGCGCACCACCACAACAAGCATTGCTGGTGGGACCAGTATCTATTGCAAGATCTGGACCCCAATTCGGTGAACAAATTCATTTGATGCATACCTACTACTTCCGGATCAGAAGACCCGAAAGCCGGTATGTAGACAGAATACGTTTTGCCTGTCTCATCGCTTACGTACATAACACAGACAGAGAAGAAAAGGAAAGAAAGGTAACATGTCAAATCGGGCCTCAATGTAACAGCTTTACAAGTTCCATCAGACGACGAGGCTGCGGGAGGTATGTGGTAGAAGACACGGAATATACAGTACCCGGCCGCTCTCACACCCACACACGTACATGCACCATACACCCGTGGGAGCAAGACCGACCCCCTCGATCCCCAAATCTCGCAAGTATGACATGTCTGATTGGACCAACAACGAGATCGACCGTTCAAGCCAGGGTTATCGTTCATATGAATTGCTTCTTTTCTTCTTCACCCACTCACAAACATAGGCGCGCATATATGATCGTCTTGCTTTTTTCATTCCTGGATCTCCACCTGGAAGGACTAGAAGGGGAACTTTTTGGAAAAGGTTAAAGCGTTTTGTGGGGGATCTTCCCTTCTCGCAGTGCTTCTCTCCCAGGGTAGACCCATGCAATGGAAGATCCTACTGACACCTTCGATTCTTTCCATACTCTGCTTGTACATGCGTACCTGTTATGTTATGTCCTTGTTTCTTCGAGAAACCAGCATGGCGGGCAGCATGACAAATGCAAAAGCGTAAGAGGGATAAACAAGGCTTGTAAAAGAAACAAAACAATTACCGAGAAGCGTGCATACCGACCCAGCAACAAACACTGAACAGTCACATTACAAATGGGGCTATCCTCAAGTCTCGAAACATTCAAGCAAAAAAGGTTCCTCAAAATTTCCATACATCCGCCCAGCCTTGAGTCGGCGCCTGCCGTCTGACCTGCTGTGAACAAATCATTCGCTCGGACCATGAACATTCGACGTCTGCCTATTGAGGTCAATTGTAGGCTCAGAGGATTGAATACCTCCCAAAAGCCAGAGGGGCCTCAAAAAAGAAGAAGAGATATTAAAAAAAAAATCTAAAAAAATCGTCACGCACACGTAATGACACAGCCCACCACCATACAGATCACATACGTGTTCAAGTACGATGTACATCATGTAGGTATGCAGTTGTTGTTTGGTGGGGGAGGGAATGGAGCATTGAGGTCCCACTGCGCCGCTATAACGATGCATCAATCGCCCGCGCCCCCCGGCCTCACCCGAAGATGCAATGCGATGCGATTGGAAATTCTGAGCGAGACGCGGGAAACATGGAAAGAATTGAAATAATAACATCGATAATAACATTTTCCTGCATTCTACCTGCTTGCCCGGGAAAAGGATGAGAAGACCATTTCCCAAAAGCGGTGAAGAATTGCGAAAGACGGCACACGAACAAAAAAGAAAAAGAAGAAGACTTGATACAACCACTACTATTACTACAGGCACAACCCTCTTTACCTATGGTTGGATAGGAGCACCGCCCCCGTCGCTTGCTGCTTTCTCTGCTGCTTTCTCTGCTGCCGCCTGCACCACCGCTGCGCCTCCCCTTGGGCAGCACCCGACAATTTGGGTGATGGAGAATGACGCATGCAATGGCGGGACGCCCTGTATGTTTGTTGTCTTTGCTTTTGATTTTCTCGTCAATCTAACAATCGCACACATACATCTGTCTCTGCTCCGATCGGATCCGTCCGAGAGTTTTCTTTTCTTCATATCTCGCCTCGAAGGCCGGGGTATGTTTCACCGGAGAAGAAGGCATAGAAGGATGTGGTATTCGCTGCCCAAGACATGCAAGGGCGATCTAGTGGAGCGATGGAAAAAAAAAAAAGGAAATAAGACTCTTGCGAGAAAAGCAAAAAGAAAAGGACGGCAAAACGAGGCTGCTGTTGTGCTATGCTCGGACTTTCTTCAGGCTAGTACTACTCTGTAGCATCCATCGGAACGGGCCGCTGTCCCCTTCGTTCGTCCGAAAGGTTGCGGTGTTTCTGAGTGAAACCCTCTTTGCTGTTTGCTTTTTCGTCCGCATAATCGGCTGGTTCATGTGCCGCCCCTGGATTCTCCGATCTCCGGCATCGTGAATCCCGGAGCGCCGCGATTTTTTAAGTTCGTAGCAGCGGCCGTATACCCCGGCTTTCCTTGAAGCGAAGATATCCATTTGATCAAACTGCTTCCGAAACTCTCTCTCTTTAATGCGGGGCTTTACTACTTTAGATTATGACGTCAAATTCTAGTCTCAGTCAAGTGTGGGTAAGTCAGCCGGCCTTTTTTTCCTTCTCCTCGTCTTCGGTGCCGGCTTCAACTCCGCACATATACGGAACTTTAATCAGGTGTGATCCGCTGCCGGGTGGCCCCGGGTTGTTGAAGTAGCAGCCAGCCAGCATACGGAGCAAAACTTGACCTCGCCATGTCTCTGACGAGCCGCATCACGACCGTGACCGCCTCGACGGACCCACTAGACCTGCTTGGCGAGTCCCTCGGCGTCATCTTCCCCGACGACGTCGTAGCCTCGCACGGCGACGCCACCGATGCCCTGCGCTACACGTCGCCGCACCTGCCCAAGCCCCTGCACATCCGCCTCGCCGACCCGGACTCGGAGGAGCAGCGCCTCCTGTTCAGCCACCACTTGTGGAACGCGTCGCTCCTCATGGCCGAGTTCGTCGAGGCCGGGTCCCTCGGCCTGAAACTCGAGAAGCCCCTCGGATGTGGCGGCGGTGATGATGATGATGGCCAGATCTTGAAACCGGGGCGCCTCCCCGAGAGCACCTTTGACGTCCGCGGCCTCTCGACCATCGAGCTAGGCAGCGGCACCGCTCTGCCGAGCATCATGGGTGCGCTCCTGGGCGCCGCCCGCGTGGTCGCGACCGACTACCCGGCGCCGCCGATCATGGAGATCCTGCGGACTAACGTGGCGCACAACACGCAGGCCGGGTTTGCGCCGGCCGGAAAGACCACACCGGCAGCCGAGGTGGCCGTCGAGGGCCACGCCTGGGGGGAGGCGTCGTCGGAGGCGTTCGCGGCCTCGAGCCGGGGCCGCTTCGACCGCGTCATCGCGTGCGACTGCTTCTGGATGCCGTGGCAGCACGACAACCTGCGGCGGTCGATCGCGTGGTTCCTGCGCGACGCCGACGACGACGAGAACGCGCGCGCCTGGCTCGTCGCCGGCTTCCACGCGGGCCGCCACAACATGGTCGGCTTCTTCGACGCCGGCAAGCTGGCGGCCGCCGGCCTCGAGCTCGAGAGCATGTGGGAGCGCGACGTCGAGGGCCAGGAGCGGGACTGGGCGACCGAGCGCCGCGACGACGGCGACAAGAAGCGCTGGCTCGCCGTCGCGACGCTCAAGAAGGTGCGCCGGCCGCAGTCGTGATTGAGAATGGGCGCCGCGAGGCGCGCACGTGTCGTCGGATCTCTGCTCCAAATCGCTTCACGAGGAGCTCGTACGAAGTGCGCATGGTATACACGTTATGAAGGGGCAACACCAAGCGTCGACTTTGGTCGGCCGAGTCTGCCTTTCAGCACTTGCTGCACCGGGTTGCATGACATCTCGACGCACTGTATTTTTTTCTGGTATTGGCTGGCAAGACGCCCTCTCAGAACCTCTCGCTGGGATCTCAAAATCATCTTCCGTTAGCAATGCACGTACACGGGCAGATGAATACCGTGGCGCCTCCGAGCACACATGAGCCCCCCGCCGACACTACCGACTGGCAGACAAAACTTTACGTCCTCGTCCATCTTTGCTGAGCATTGCCTCATGTCGCTGTTCTCGCTGTGCTCGCTGCGAGGGGTATGGGATCATTTGGGAGAAGATGCTGCCTGGAGGACAGAATGATATATATCATGGTTTACAATGTATGAATACTACAACGCGTGGCAAGGCACTTCGTAGTAGGAGAGAGGCGAGACGAAGAGGTGGAACATTTTGAGTACTATTATCTACAATATCGAAAAGATAGAAAGTCAACAGATCACTGAGCTACTCTACCACTGTCCATCGTGTTAGATGCATGTTCTCAGAAGCCTCGCCTCTTTGTGTAAAATACTACGCCGCTGCCGTTGCCGGAGTCAAGAAAATATACAGGAGGGAGGGCACGCAGCGGAGGCTGAACGCCGAGCACTCATGGACGTCATGAAATGGCACTTTGATAAATCGCTTTCCACAATGAACCACATGAGAGAGATCCAGGTATATCTCTCCTTGAGCCTCGTGTGAGAAATGGTACATATGACTTTTGGCCTCCTTGGATCATGGGGCATATGACATCAGTGATCTGGACTGAGGATCCTAATCGCCATATTACAAATAATCTCCCGCAGGGGCTTCTGCAGGGACCGTTCATGAAACCAACTTCTTCCATCTCTGGTTCTGAGAAGAATATATATCTGCTTGCAAAACTCGAGATATACATAGCAACGCTCTGCATGCACAATATTTGTGTGACTACTGACGGACGTGGCATACGTCATGATTTTGCATCTTCTACCCAGAGCAAAGCATGAGTGAGATCCTTACCATTTGTTACTACTTAAAAGACAGCTGATCTCTCTAGGCGGAGCAATCCTACTTTACTGCAAGCGTCTTCGCAGTGGCCTCGGCAATCGACAAATGTTGTACATGCTTAGCCTCGATCCTCCCTCCAGTAGAACGAGGTTGATTCACGGGCTGGAAACAATTTACAAGAGCCGTAATGACGCGCTACATCCGGGAAACTCTGTAGTCTTGCTACAGATTAAGAGGATCATTGTTTTCTCGGCCAGATCGCCTCTACGAAAAGAGGCGCGGATACGCGGAAAACGCGCCGCTTCCGTGAAAGGCGCATTCAGAGTTCAGGTATAGCTCTTAGCACCGGAGCTGCGAACTGGAAAAGCCTCCGTACAAGTAAGCCCTTGCCATCGCCAGCGCGGTCTACGTGGTATTTGATTGGAGCCAAGGTGTAGACGGCACTCCGACTTTTGCCGCAAAGACCGAAGATCAGAAGATGATGACTTTTCCATCAGCGCGGAAGAATTGATCAAAAATGACCAGTCTCCAAGGCCGAGAGGAACAAGAAGAAATAGTCGTAGTGTGGCGCCACCAACAGACGGCGAAAACAGGTGAGCGACAAGAGACTTATCTAGACTATTTGAATCTTACTCATCGACAAGCCCATAGATTAACTCGTGCTAGCCGGGCCAGTGCAGGCAGGCAGGCAAGGGCGCAGCGACCCGAGGAGCTGGGTCAGATATACCAACTGCTAAAATAATCAGCCAGCCACTTATTTTAGCACGAGAGCGCCCGGCCCGTGAGATTGTCTGTTGAACCTCGGGAGCGCACAGCCAGCGAACTAGAGGGATGCGAGACGCGAGAGACCGGGCTGGACGCCAAGGTGCATCCTTGGTGCTACAATAACAAATCTTGATATATCAAATGTAAGCGCGCATCGCACGGCTATCATGTGATTCCTTCTTCTACATACGGCCAAGACTCCCGATTAGCTTGAAGTGACGGGAACAAGAAGACATGTTTGATCGCATTGTGTGGAACGAAATATTGTGCGCCGTCCCTCCAACACGAGACCCCACGACCCTCCTTTCCGGATCGAGTAAGCTGGGCACGCCTTGTATCACCTCATCTTGTGCGACCTCTGACCACCATATTCTTTCGGTTGGTCATTGGCGCTCACTCGCTTTTTCGGTCTCGTCACGAATAAAGAAAGAAAAGAGGTGATAGCGCGAAGTGGGAGTGGGGGGTTGAGATGACTGAGCATGTGCTGCAAAGGAAAAAAAGGCTGTGCATCGCCGGGGGCGGGAGGATTTGGGGTGTGTCGTCCCCAATCTGGTTGGTATACGCAGCTGTATCGGTACCGTGGTATCCGAAAACGGCCGCGAGGCTTATTGCGCGGCACAGAAGGAGAGGCAAACTTGGCGTTGTCTCGGCTGCGCGCTGCTGATCTCGGGTTTAGAAAGCCACTGCGGCCGAGTGGGCGTCGAGAAAAAGGCGACTCGACGCGCCGCGAATGAGGATTACGTGTTGTGTGATGGCTGACAAGTCATATGTCGGAATGAGCAACGTCTTCGATAGAACGCGGCAACAGCAGAATCATCAACGGAGCGAAAGCGAACAGGACGCAGATCATTGAACTGTGTGTGGTCAGGTCACCACGAGCAGTCCATCTTCATGTAAGAAAAGAAAATCAGTGTGGTATATTTGTTGTGCGAGCTATGACTATTAAGAGAATTTGTTTGATGCAATGTGTCCTTCGGTGAATGTTGCCATTCTACCCGCGTCTCCCAGTCTTGCCATTCTGCTGGTTCTAAATTTCAAATAGGTAAATGTTTCAAAAACTCGCGACCATGGTATCCTTGTGCCTGTATAAACCAGTGCAAATGCAATATGCAATATGATATAAGAGCTTGCCAGCAAGAAAAGATGGAAAGGAAATGGACGCCATGTAAATGCAGATGAGAAGAAAATAAAATAAAACTCTCCCAATGCTACCATTCCTCCGCTCGGTATCCTTGATCGATCTGTCCGTATATTTGTCTGCCATGATAGGAAAAGGTGATGATTTAGTTTCGAGGTGTCGAGTTGGATAAATTTAGTGGTAGGACTCGACGCCCGGAAGCACGAAGCGGACCTTCTTGATCGGCTTGCCGTTGGCCGCGACGGGGATCTGCATGGGGGCTGACCTGCCCTCCTGGTGGAAGTAGGCCTCGAGGTCCTCGGTGCTGAGGCCCCTCTCGCTGAGCGTCTCCTTCTCGGGCTCCTCCTCGATGGACCAGACGTCGGGGCTGGGCTCGCGCCACGAGTGCCGCCGCAGCAGTGGCGCGCTCCGCGAGCGGGCGTGGCCGAGAGAGCGCCTACTGTTGGCGCCGGCGTGGTGGGTGGGAGAGGTGAGCGACGAGGGCGACAGCGGCAGGGGCAGGGGCGGCGGAGGCGCGAACCTCTTGACCGGCCGCCCGCGCAGCGAGCCCACGTGGAACGAATCGGGCGACAGCATCGAGTCGACACTGCTAGCGGACCGGGGCCTGTCGATGCCCAGGTCGGGGAGCCCGAGGGGCGACGACTTGCTGGGTCGGAAGTAAGTGTAGTTCTCGTCGTCGTCCGAGTCGCTATCGATGATAGCACAGTCGGTGCTGGCACCGGCGTTGTTTTTGTTGTTCTTGCTGAACTTGCCCTTGGGCTTGTATGACTTGAGGCCGTCGAGAGTGGACGGGCTCACGCTGCGGATGATCTCTTGCGGCTTGTTGGCGTCCTCGATACCGGCGTCGAAGTCGAACTGGAACTCGAGGTCCTCATCCTCGGGCGTGGCCGGGGTGAGGAAGTACTTTAGGGGGTCCCGCTGCAGTAGGGGCATGTCGAGATCGTCTTCATCCGTGTACTCGTCGTCCTCGAGCTGGGGAGTGGTGGGCCGCCCGGGCGAGGCCGGCCAGGAGCCTGGCCGCAGTGGCGAGAGCGTGCCGACTGGGAAGTAAGGCATGGCTCTGGTTATTGTTTTATATTTTTTGTGTTTGGAGTTGTAAAGTTCTTCAATAGAACTTGGATGATATGAGGTGAGTCAGGTGGGCGTTATACCATTCCGATCAATAACTCAAATTCTATCCTTGTCTTTCTTCTTCTTGTATGAATGTTGCGATGATTCGTGTTGACCGCAATCTAACAAACGCCGCCGGGCTTCAGCCGGCTCAAGCTGTTGTGTCCAGGATAAGAACGGGAGACTGTTGGGAAAACCGTTGACGAAATCTCAGACGTCGAGAGTGGTGATGGAATCGGAGGAAGCAAAAGTCGTCTCAGCAAGCAAGACAGAGGCGGTGGCGGCATCCTTATATCTATATCATGACTACCGGTTGGTAGGCAGAAGAGAAAAAGACTAATACACCCCTGCCCCTCCCTGGCCCATGGACAACCTAATCCCGGTGAGACGTGGATGGAAATCCCTGGTCCCCCCAGTCAGTCATTGCCCAATATGAACAGGTTGCCTTGTGAGTAGGCAGCCTGATTATTGGGCGGTCATCCCGCCTCGTTGCGGCATTGGGAGGATCCCCACACTGGGACCAGGGTGTGATCACCTCGAGGTTGTGGTGACCGACTGACTGACTAACTTGACTTTGATGGCGAGGAAACAAGAGGGAATGGGTGAGTCTGTGCCAAAGGGTGACAAGGTGAGCGCTTGTCTTGCCGGTTTCCTTGGTGCGGATTGCCAGAAACGGAATCACGCGTCCAGCAGGGTGGGTAAGAAAAAGAACCGAGTGGGTATCGGGCGGGTCGATTATACGGTGCATCTACATTATCTACCTAACCTATCTAGTTGCCATGATGGGCTTATAGTCAAGTAGCTACCAGGGTAGCTCGATTTCACGACGGGCACCAGGGCCACCAAGGTAAGACATCGAGGCCACCATCAGGATGGCCAGATGACCGAGTCGCACACACTCGCAGACCCTCAGCCTCCGAAGCTGCCGCGCACACGGGTGCTTAGTGATTGTTACACTTGCATGCACGAGGCTCAAAAGGACAAGTCATGCCCGGAGTTTACAAGGGTTCGGAAGTGGTTCATGGTCGACAGAAGCACTCGTATGTTTGATATCTGGTATGTAGTCTGAGGGCGATCGACAGAAAACAAACCGCGTATGTACGGAGGATGGTTTGGTTATGCAGCGTACCTTGCATTGCCTTGCCGTCCCTCCCCCGCGCGGCGGACAGCGGATGCACGATCTCTTGCAGCAAGGGAAAACTCAAGCAGACAGGCCTCATGATTGATCAGAGGCAGCAAGGGCCAGTGCCTGTAGCCTGTAGGCAGGTTGGTATTGGACGAGAAGAACATCAGAATCTTCTCTGCCGTCGGGCTGTACCGCCTCGAATGAAAAGATGACCTTTAGCCTTTCTGACGAGGGAGTCATTTTTCACCCTCCTCATCTTCTTCTGAATAATGGCAGGCTGGAGCCTTGTTTTTTTCTTCGCTTTCGCTCTTTTTTGCTGATCAAGAATGTGAATGCATGTGCGTTACACCAGCCACCGCAGATTCGTAATGCTCGACTATGAGCTATCAACCTTGGAAACCTTGGTAGCTCGGCTCACTAAGAGGTAGCCTGCTCCCAGAATAGAGAGATTCACGTTGACTAGCAGCGCTCTAGTTGGATGGGCGCTCGATGGCTGGAGGCTGAGGGCGACCGCTTATTCGCCAGGAGACGGTGTGCACAGATACCATCAGGTATGGCACCAGACCCATCACAGACTCACAGCAACCTCGTGCGGGGTGGGGGGTGATACGCATATAGTCTATCTGATAGATCCCATCCCATCCCACACCCAAGCAACCAAGGGCTCGTTTGCTGCTGTAGATTTCGCTATTAGGGTTGGAACGGTTCGTGTTGAGGGCTCCCTCCCTCTCAGGTTGCCAGGCCTGATAGATCAGATGATTGCTGCCGAGTTCCTTATCTCTTGGAGATCAGGGCCAAATTCGGGGGGTCATGAATCATGGCGGCCCGTTTGCCCTTGCGGTGCAGCGAGGATGCCATTTGACAATCCCCATCATCCATGCACAAGGCGACCTGACGAGTAACGATGCACATTCCAATGTGGAGTATGTCTCAATTCTGCCATACACTACTGAGAATATCCGTGGAGGAAGACAAATTCCCGGAATGGCGCGTCGCCAACACCGCTTCCATGGAAAATATATCGCGAGTAGAGGTGGGTTCGGCGTGCCGAACTAGCAGCCAAGGCAGTTGTCCATACAAGCCTGTAAGTGCGCCCGCAGTGGAGCCCCAAAGAACTGCATACAATACAACGTCGTATCTTTTTTCATGACCCCGTCAGCGGACCGCGCCTTGGCTTGGCCCAGCGCCCTATGGGAAAAAGCGGGAGGAGATCTTGATCGCCAACCTTGTTAGCGATCGGAACAAATCCATCTGGCTAGGTGGGCAAGGTATCCATATTCTGGAGTCGGTGACTGACAGGAAACCCACTGTGCTCAGGTAGGACAGTGTTCAGGTAAAACGCTTCGGGCCCCAGTCCTCTTTTCACCTAGCGGAGCGGCCGCCGCCAGATTGGTGAGAGATTCACAGCCAACGGAGCAGATAGATAGATTGATGGCTGAAAAGGCTCACGCACACGACGGTGAGCAATCAGAACTATGGGGTCCCAGCCAAAAGGTTATTCTCTGGAGAACCAATATACTATCGGCGTCCTGGCGCTCCAAGGTTCCGTATCCATCTACAATGAGGCGCGGCTTATACCCAACTCGGATTTTACCTCAAGGTTAAGCAATCAAGGCAGGCACATCACGACAGACATTGATTGCGAGCCAAGCACATGGCGTGCGCCACCAAATCCCGGGTTTGCTCTCTCCAGACTGATGGTATTGATTACCCATCATCTCGGACCTCAGCTGATAAATTCGCAGAAATCTGAGTTCGGCACGACATCTTCCGTTGTCTTGTCCTGGGCTTCCCGGGCTCGAGTTCCCTGGAAACGGGTCCGGGGTCAACGGCGGTATGATTTTGGCGCAAAAAAAGGCGAAGGGGTTGGGTGAACCGCCAGACTGCCCGACACCGCCAGCATATGCCGGCGCAAGCTTTTCCAACGGCAGTCCCATGCTGAACGAACCGGTGCCAAGTGCATGAGAGAAAATCCGGGGATGAGCCTGGCAAAGAAGTCCTTCTGGAAACAAGATGGTCTTTCAAAAAGCTTGGGCCTTGGCCGCCGCTCGGCATCTTTCCAGCAGCTTGGGTCCGACAGGTAGACCGCCTCCGACAGTCGAAACTCAAAATCAGACACTAACCTAGAAGACCGAGATGCACGGATCTGGTTGGAGCTGAGGAAAAGAAGAGTTTGTATGTAGGGCTGAGATGAGACCAAGTGGATACCTCGTTCGATGCCCAGCAACAAGACTCATTTTGTCAAGCTGGAATGCTTCTTTCCTACAGACTGTACCGACAGTCTCGAGTGTATCTGTTTCTCGGACGCATCTCAGACTCATCTCAAGACAGGTCAAATTCTCCCAACTCGGCAGCTCGCAGTTCAATCTAGTATGTAAGATGCCCACACGACGTCCGAATCAACAGTCCGCTAGGGTTCGTTTACATACCCGCACGTGCAATCTTATACACTTGTCGCTACTTTGTGTCCCATCTCAGCTGCCACTGCCAGACCCAGAATCCCGCACATGACCATCCGTATAACCAAAGACAAGAATGACGCCACCTTGTTCGAGTGCCAGTTTGCAAACCAACGGACTTCGAATGCCGCAAGAGTCTACGAAGCAGTTGATCTCATTTTCTTTTGGGAGGTACTCGCAGCATGCTGCTAATGTGGGTCACGCTCATTACTTCCTCTGAGGACCTACCTACCTAGACAACTTTATAAGTCCGGCTCACCATGAGTGATATTAGTTTGAGGAGCTGAATGGAGTATCCTGAGGCATCTGAGCGTCCCCCAGACGCCTCCCAGTCCGGATGATGTACATCATGGTTATCGACCTTGATTTCACCAATGCCTCTGGCTAACGCCGCCCGCTGCTGAGATGCCGAGCACTGAGAATCCGCCTTGGCATGCGCTGTTGACCGCGATTTTCGCGACTTGAAGTTCTCATACAAGGCCGCCACATACGTGAGGGGCTCGGTATTGTACCCAGCTGAGGACTATAGCCAAACCCAGCTGGAGCGTGCCCCGGCTACCTAGGCTCCATGGTCGCCTTTCGCCTGTCCTGTATACTGCCAGGACGAT
The DNA here is from genome assembly GCA_018115615.1 of Pestalotiopsis sp. DP-2020a. Taxonomy (NCBI): domain Eukaryota; kingdom Fungi; phylum Ascomycota; class Sordariomycetes; order Amphisphaeriales; family Sporocadaceae; genus Pestalotiopsis; species Pestalotiopsis sp. DP-2020a. The sequence goes on along the minus strand of JACVEI010000069.1, from coordinate 192,716 downwards.
TGTTTTCCGCATTAAGCGTATGGAGAAATTGCACTCGAAGAAGTCGTGCATGAGTCCTTTGCATACATGTAAATACCACGTCCTCGTTCGTCACCTGAAGTGGGGACCAGAGAGGCCAAAGACAGTTTCCTTGTACATATGCTCGTAGAATATTAGCATACATGACCTCCGATACGGCTCGGGGCTCATCCCGCCTCTCCCTATCATACATGCCGTGTGAATGAATGTCTGATACTACTGGTGGAAATGCTCCATATCATTCTCCTCCGAACAACATCAAGGTGAAGGACTGCCTCATTTATGATCAGGTTGACAGCAGAGATTCCTATTTCACGCTTCGGGCCACGCATATGAGCTTTTGTGCATTTCAACCCATCATCTGTTGCAGTATCTCCCGCCTTATCCTCCTCCTGATTTACCAGTATTTCGAGGCCATTAATTTATTTCAGAGATGACACTCCTAATGCTTTGGCCGAGATAGAAACACCCGAATAAATGTGGACCAGCTTATCGTGGACTCACATCTCCAATCGTCGGCCGGTTTATGTCCGACGCTTTAGCGGACAAGACTCCGACAACCCGAACGATCGGGCTGGCTTTCTCCACCCGGCGCACCGCTCCGTTCGAGCACTTAGCACATGCATTGCTTACGTAGTGGCAATGATATCAACGACGAGATATATCTCCGTAGTTCTGACCATGGTTATATACCCTCTGACTCCGATATCTGCCCTTCGAAAAGTTACAACATTGTTTTTCTCTTGAATGTTCAGGAGACAAAGGATTCATTTGATCTTATGAGCCAATATGCATCCTCTCGATCCCCTGACGCCGACCGAGATAGCGGTTGCTGCCAAAATCGTCAAATGCATCAACGAGGATCAGAGCATCCATTTCAAAAACATCACGCTTATTGAGCCACCAAAGGAAAAATTGAGGAAATTTCTTGCCGCCGAAAGAAATGGAACATCTGCGCCTTTGCCCGCTCGGCGAGTGTCCTCTTTGTACTATCATCGCGGTACTGCAGAGCTTTTCCACACGACGATTGATTTGAACTTGGGCAAGGTGGAAGGCACAGAGCAGTTGAATTCTCGCTACTTTGGCCAAGCCGATATGGATGAAGCTATCGAGGTTCGCGAAGCGTGCTTGAGCCATCCTAAAGTGACTGAGCGGATACGTAACTATGGGCTGCCGGAGAGCTTCGTCGTGGTGTGTGATACATGGCCATATGGGCGCGATTCGGCCGAGATGGGTAGGAGACTCTCGCAGGTAAGCCTCAGCGTCATCAATGTGCCTTGTTTGGGCAAATTTGCAGATATTGATCCGCGGGTAGTGCTATCTTTATGCCAAGGATGGCTCTCACCCCGGAGCCAACGCTTATGACCACCCGCTCCCGTTCTCTCCCGTCATTGACTACATCACCAAGGAGCTGGTCACCATCATCGAGCTTCCCGTCGGAGCAGATCACAGCGTTACACCTGATTGCAAGTACATCCCCCACAAGCCCAGGGAATGGCATCATGACCTTCACTCTGAGCCTCCCAGGACTGATGTCAAGCCACTTACGGTTCACCAACCACTGGGCGCTTCCTTTACGGTAGACGGGCACTTGGTGAACTGGCAAAAGTGGCGATTTAGGGTTGGCTTCAACTGGCGCGAAGGCATGGTGTTGCACGATGTGACCTATGCCGGCCGGCAGTTGTTCCATCGCCTCAGCCTGAGCGAGATGTTTGTGCCGTACGGTGACCCCAGAACTCCGTATTCGAGAAAGAGCGTGTTTGATGTTGGTGATATCGGCGCTGGCGTTGCTGCCAATAATCTGGCATTGGGCTGCGACTGTCTAGGACTTATCAAGGTGCGTGGCTCCTGTTTAGAGATTATGTCGCGAGGATTCTATATTTTGTGTACTAATCGACGTGCTAGTACTTCTCATTCACACTCAGCAACTCGAATGGAGAGCCAGTTGAAAAGCCAAACGCCATTTGTATGCATGAAATCGACGACGGCATCGGCTGGAAGCACACGGATGGCGCAACTCGACAGGTCTCCATTGTGAGATCGCGAGTGCTCGTCCTTCAGACCATCATCACTGTTGGGAACTATGAGTACATTTTTATGTGGCATTTTGACCAGGCTGCTGCTCTACACTATCGGATCCAAGCCACTGGTATTCTTTCGACTGTGCCGATTGCCCCTGGTGTCCAAGTCCCATGGGGTACCAACGTCAATGACGGGGTCATGGCGCCATACCACCAGCACATCTTCTCCCTGCGCATTGACCCAGCGATAGATGGAGATAAAAACAGTTTTGTCGAGGAAGATTCCGTACCCATGCCATTTGATGAAAACAATCCGGCCGGCGTCGGATACATTACGGAGAAGAGGATCATGGCCAACTCCGGTTACTCCGAGGCAAAACCAAACCGTGTTCACAAGATAATCAACCCTTCGATCCTCAACCGAGTCACGGGAAGGCCTATCGGATACGCGATACACAGCCCAGTGAAACAAATGCTCTTGGCACACCCCCAATCATGGCACGGGAAACGCGCCAAGTATGCTCTTCAGCCGTATTGGGTCACAACTCACCGTGACAGCGAACTCTACGCTGCAGGCGACTACACCTATCAGTCCCTGCCTGAGGAAGACGCACCCGTGGGAAGCGTCAGCCCTGGTCGCGGTGACGTTGCCACCTGGGCCGGCCGACGGGACAAGGTGGACAATGAGGACATTGTAGTGTGGCATTCCATCAGCTTGACGCACAACCCCCGCCCCGAGGATTATCCCGTCATGCCGTGCGAGACCATGACCGTCAGTCTCAAGCCCAGCGGTTTCTTTGAGCAGAACCCCGCCTTGGATGTGCCGCAGAGCACGCAAGGCGTCAACAACAGTACACTGTATACTCAGTACCAGCGGAATGCAGCCAGGACGTCACCGGATGATGCCGTAGGATGTTGCAAGCCCAAACTTTGAGGAATCTCTCCTTGAAACTGAATCTGCATCTTATAGGTAGATTCTTTATGTAAAAAGGAAAATTATTGAAATTTCTTTTTTTATCATTACCGTGGGTTCTTATATGTCATGGAATGAATCTATAGATAGAGCTTCAAGATTTGCTTCAGCCTCATATTATCATAAACTATAGTCCGAGGCTCGGCATCTCATTCATGACCTCTGCGGTTGTGTTTTGACTCGTGGGGGGAGTACCACTTTGGCTGCCGATCCCCTCCGGGCCCCTCCGGGCTGTCGACTACCAAGCATTCCGTAGCCATCTCACGGATCATCCGCAGTGTCGGATAGTGTATCACGATCTTGCTCACGTACCATATTCCCAATTCTCTTCAATTACCGCCCGCCCGGCGTCCTCCACATGTAAGTCAGTGAATCGTAAGTAGGCTGGGCTCAGCCTCATACCTGTTCCAAGGAGACTCGTCCACAATACGAACCATGATTGGTCAACGGACTCATTCGGAGGCTGTCGCACTTGTATCCCGATGGCACACTTTACCCCACTCATTCTTGTCCCTGACCTTATCGAACAAGCTTATCATGACAGGGCAACAGATACCAGACTTGATAACCAAGAAGCATTCCTCCAACGATTATACAGCCCTCGTCCAGACATCCAAGCCAAGGGACCGGCAAAATGGCGGAGACTGACAAGAAAACCGTCGCCACGACAGACGCCCAGGAGCCAGATGCAGGCGAAGTCATTGATGCCAGCGACACCATGATCGACGATGGCGTTCGACGTGCGCTGAAGTCGAGACATTTACAAATGATTGCCCTCGGCGGCGTCATTGGGCCCGGCACTTTCTACGCGACCGGCTATGCACTGCAGTACTCCGGCCCGGTGGGCGCCCTCATTGGTTACATCATACTCGGCGTCGATGTCTTCTTCGTCACACAGTCCTTGGGAGAAATGGCAACACTATTCCCGACGACGGGTTCCTTCAACGAGTTTGCGGGGCGTTTCGTGGATCCCGCCCTCTCGTTTGCTCTCGGTTGGAATTACTGGTACATGTGGGTGAGTCTACAATGATCACGACGCGTCGATCCATGGAGCGATCAATTAATGTTTGAAACCGAAAAAAGGGCACGATTCTTGCCAACGAGTATAACGGCGCAGCTCTGATATTGACCTTTTGGACTGACAAATTACCGAATTACGCATGGATCCTAATCTGCTGGGCATTGTTCATGTTCACATCTCTTCTCGGGGTCTTGGTATACGGCGAGATGGAATTTTGGCTGGCTTCCTTTAAATTTGTTGTAGTCATCATTCTTTACCTCGTAGCCATGTGAGTGTGTTTGGGACCACCTACTTTCAGCAATTTTGAAACCGTAAAAGCTGACAGGAACTTTCTAGCTTGCTTGATACTGGTGCCATCGGTGGCGAGTACATCGGATTCTCCTACTGGAAGGATCCCGGACCTTTTGCCAATGGTATCAATGGTTTCGGCAAGGTCTTGGTCCTTGCCGCGGTCATGTACTCTGGCACTGAAGCTGTCGCCATCACGGGCGGCGAGTCTCGCAACCCGCGAAAGGACATACCCAAAGCACTGAAGCAAACATTCTGGCGTATCCTCATTGTTTACGTCGGCATGGTCTTCTTCACTGGTCTGATCGTCCCCTCAAACTCGGACGCTCTCCTCAATGCAACGTCCAAGTCTGCCGCCTCGCCCTTTACCATTGCCCTGAATAAGGCTGGCTGGGCGGGTGCAGGGAATTTGATCAATGCCATCATCGTTGTCACACTTTTATCGTCCATCAACTCGGCCATCTATATTGCAAGTCGCTGCATATTTGCACAAGCCAAAGCCGGGCGCGCGCCACGCTTCCTCGCCAAAACCACAGTAAACGGCGTACCGGTCAATGCTATTGTGCTCACAAACTTGTTTGGATTGATATCACTCCTCAATATTTCCGAAAACGCTGGCAACGTCTTCACATATCTACTTGACATCTCGGGCTCGGCTGCGTTCATTGCATGGGCATTCATCGGGCTCACTCACCTACGATTTCGCGCGGCCCTGAAGGCACAGAACATCCCGGTATCATCACTGCCGTTCCGGGCTTTCGGTTACCCTTACGTGCCCTGGATATTGTTTGTCGGGAATATCTTTCTCGTCTTCATTTCCGGATACACGACCCTATTAACGCCTTTTGACCTAAAGGGGTTCATTTTCTCCTATTTGGTCATCCCGATCTTTATCATTCTGTACATTGGATGGAAGCTTTACCATGGTAGGTATTTTGACAGTCGTTGATCTCGAGTTCGTGTCAATTTGCTAACTTGCTCGTCCAGAAACAAAGTGGGTCAACCCCTGTGAAGCAGACATGGCCAGCGGCAGAAGAGAATGGCTCGGTGGCGTGGATGAGGAATCTTCAGGCGCTGGATTTTTCAAGCGGGTGAAGAATATTCTAGTCGGTTGATGGACTGGCGGGGCCGAGTGTTTATTTACGTAGTTGAATTATCTCGACCAGGGCTATAACGTTGGGAGCTAGCATTGGTACGGTTTGGATCACGACAGACAGAGACCTTTAGCGGAATAGCCCTCGACTTTTTCCTTTGGGGAATCTGGACTTTAGAATTTTAATGTATGTACTATTGCGACTCGCAATATACATAGATGCCCCGTGACAGCATGCAGAATGCAGTTAGTGTAAAGATCTTGGATCTTGTGGATCTTACAATGCATCATACCGGAACACTTCAAGAGCGAACGGCCTACAGTCTTCTGAAAATGTCTCTAAGGTTGAACTCCGATTCGTCCTGTGCCGGTGCAAAAATTTGGAAAATGCTACACTGATCGACTGCAACCTCTGCTCGATGCTCAGCCCTAGCGGCGGAAACCATTCTCTTCTTCTTCAACAGCAGGGTCAAGTTGCGAGGACACCAATTTGTCGTCCGAACTGTCCTTGTTTCTGGAAAATGTAAGGCAAAGAACCGCTAGATAGAATATAACTCGGCTCGGTGATCAGCTAACTGTACTCAGTTTGTACCAGCGAATTCAGGTTCTCGACCTTCTGTCTCGTCTCGATTGTGCCAAAACTACTCATCGCGAGAGTCTCACTTGAGCGGTATAGTGCTCTTCGTTGTCTCGACGTTTCGATCGTGCCGCATGCAGCAACAGCCTGTACGAAGCAAAGCTTAAGTGCGTTGTCGGAGACAGGTCGGATCTTATCGGGGGTAGTCGAATAAGGAGTTGTTGCAGTCTGTCTACCGGTTGCTTTCTCACAGCCGAGAAAGGTCTCGAACCACCCGCGCGCGAAGACGGAAGGATTTTTTTTTTTTTTCGCCACAGCAATGGGACAGGATAACGGATCGAACACGTATGTGTTTCCCGTGCCACTTGCCTGGAAAATCACCACCTATATATGGTCGATGGGCACTCTAGGGTCGTACAGCAGCTGATAAGTCCGCATTGGGGGGGTGGGGGCGTCGGCACGAGTGGTCGCGGGAAAAATCATGTCAGCTTTCAGAGTGGNAGTCCGCATTGGGGGGGTGGGGGCGTCGGCACGAGTGGTCGCGGGAAAAATCATGTCAGCTTTCAGAGTGGGAAGAGAAGCGTTGCATAAGCGCTCAACACCAATATTAAGTCTCACCGCTCTCATTTCTCTCCAGAACTGTTTCTTCTCCTCACGAGTACTGCCAGTCAGCCGGGACCGAACATTATCATACGGGCTGGACAGAACACAGTCTAGAGCCATCTGCCTGTTATGCTATCCAGTTCCGAAAAGGAGAAGCATCGTGAGAGACCTTGAGGAATCTACCTCCCGATTGACTTGGAAACAGCTGCAGCACCAAATTTCGTTTCTTTTTATTGCGTGCTCCTCAAGCGCCGCCTTTTATGGTCATAATCAGCGCGCGACTTCTCTCACTCGATCATACAGACCCACCTGCCAGGCTTGTTTCTTGGATGTGCCGACGGTCATATTGAAAAATTCTCTATACAATTGGCCCGGGAGGCGATAGAGACTATCAGTTGACCCAAGCTGCATTCGGAAGTCTGCATTTGCGTCAATGCTTTATATGCAGCTACCTTCGTCTGCACGGACGGCCATTTTCGCGTCCGCCCTATAGTATAAATTGTGTGCATGTATTTTGTGAGGTCTGGAAGGAGTCTGACTCATCGGCTCATGACAATAGTCTGGACTGCTCAAAAAATGAATGGGACAGAGAAAGAGCCGGATCATCTCCGTATGCCAAATCTACGGAGACACAAGACAGACAACCGAGGGTGGCTACTTGATCGACAGGCTCACGCTCACACCAACATGACGACTGCCATGTGTGAGAGGCACAGAAAGTTGTGGGCGTATGTTGCAGGCCAATCGATCTGCAGATACCGGGATGTTCTGCAGAATAGCGAATGCAAATCATCACGAACCCGTTTGCCTTGTCTGGCGCTGGCTTTTCTTTACGACCCCTATTATCTAAGACTTTTTGTTTCATGAACAATCTAATTATATGCCGCAGCTAGAGTGGCCAGGGAAATAATGCCCTGCATTGCAAACATTTGAAACATTGCTGTGGTGATTTGTTCCAAGCATCACTTTCTCGTATTGGGAACCAGAAGAAACATGCATGTTCTTTAATGCTTGAGGACTATGTGGCGCCGTTTTGTACCCCGTCTCTCGATACTAAAGGCTGTTGACATGACGAACAGCGACACCTATTGCGAATCAAGAGCAGCTCAAAAAAAAAAAAAAAAAGATACAACCAGACGTTTGCGCCATATCAAGATCGGATACCATCAGTGTACTTGGCCAGAAATTTGACACTTTGGAGAATTCGAGCATGACGCACAATGGCATACGAAAGACTTGTGTGTGCAGCTCTGACGTATTCTTGCTGCTGCTGCTGTGCGCTTCAGAAGATCCCGGCGATGATGTTTTACTGTTTTAGTCGACCCCGCGATTGACGTTGGACACACGGCCCAACACCACGGCAGCGCAAGACATAGGCAGTGGCCACGGTTTATGCACGATTGCTGCAAACCTGCACCCAAAAATGTCCCCCAATTGCACATTGGCCATCCACGTTGGCATCCACAGCTGCGAGTACAGATGCGACAGGCAGAGGCGACGATGACTGATTTCCATGCGATGGAGGAGGGCGTCCATGAGCTGGCATCGCTGGTGTACCTACCTACCGTACCTACTGTTCTGCCTACAACGTAACTTGACTAACCTAGGTTACCTACCTACGAGTACTTGCCTAGGTACCTAACAAACCGTGCCTCTCCTCCAGCAAATGGGATCTCATGGCTCTCCCGCCTTGAAGCTGCAGTCTCAGGACAAGTCGACGAATTGGACCGCCCAAATCCTCCCGGGTATTCCCTTTGCTGCTGGCCGGCCACGTCTGTCGTGGCTCGCATCAGGTATCTAGACTAGATGCGCTCTCTTCTTTTCCTCGAGACGGCCCGTATCTTCTTTTTCCACCTTTTTGCACCACCCAGAGGCAGCAGCATCTTGACGTAGACATCCTCGCTGGACCTGCCGTTGCCGCTCATCAATCCCACGAAGTCGGCCTCCGACACGCCGTTGGTCGGTTTTCAAGTCACTCACCAAGCGCTGTGACTGGAATTGGTACCCAAGGATCCAAGAGTTCGCAAGTCGGGCATCCACCTTTCGGCCCAGCGTCCGAGTGCGCCAAAGGGGAAACCGACCCCAGACCCAACCCAGACCAGACCTCTCAGTGTTCCCCTCTCCCCGGCCTCGTCCCGTCGCGAAACCCAAGCACCGGCGTCTTTTCTATACTCGCCGCCGCTTCGTCTGCTTTCTTCCTCGACCCGCACCCATTCACTTTCTGGCTTCTAGAACTCTAGAGGACCATCCGACACTCTGGGGGGGTACCTTTCTATACTCAACCCAACGCCCAAGGCGTACCCAACAAACAGGGTTCAGTCATTCCCATCGGCGAAGACAACCAGCGCAGAGGATAGGCAATTGACTCGACGCTAAAGCCAACGTCGCGGCTGAGTGTCTTGTATCAGATCGGCTGGCGAATGTCAACTGTATCAACCAACTGTCAGTACTATACTCGCCCGCTTATGCTATCGTCACTTCCTACAGGGGTGGTTTCCAATCCCACTCCACTCCACAAAGGGTCTCCAGCTGTTGACTCTTTAGCAACGACAGAGAACATCCTTTTTGATTCTCGTATCAAGGGCCATTCAAGCGTGCAACCAAAAGGAAACATCCCAAACGAGGCTTCTCCAGGGAAACCCAAAAAAAGACTTCCACTGAAGAACACCCCGCGAACATCTATTTTCTTCTTCTCCTTCTTTTTTTCTTCTCTCTCTTCGCTTTTTTTTTTTTTTTTTTTTTTTTTTTTTT
>JACVEI010000069.1:0-183306 GCA_018115615.1 Pestalotiopsis sp. DP-2020a | reverse complement strand
TTTTTTTTTTTTTTTTTTTTTTTTTTTTTTTTTTTTTTGTGGGCAGAATATAGCCAGACCCGGAGTCCGATCCACCTTTGGGTAGCTACCGTGGCTGCTAACCCGCCGATCCGCTGTCCCGCATGGAAAGACTTTTTAGCATACAACAAAAATTGGCTCTCGCTTTGGGGTGACATCGGTCCCTGAAGAGTCCATCATCAAGGATCCCCAGGTTCCTATTGCGGTTGTGACCACTATCGATCATAGACACAGGAGAGAGGAGAGACAACCGGTCCCCTTGCCTCTCTGGACCCTGCCTCAGGATACAATCGAGAGGTTCGACTGCCCTTTTGCTCACAGCTTGATTGAGCCTTGGACATTCCGCTATTCGGTCAGAGTCGCGCTCATTCCGCCTCCTGTCACACTCCGTCTCCCCTCTTTTGGGACGGGTTGTGTCACAGCATACATACTGTATATACCTACCCAACCTAGCATTGGACAGACGGCCGGACCAGCAAGCGATAAGTCTGCTGCCGCCGTTCCCTACCTGCCTTTGCCTTACATACCTGACCTGGCAACCCGCTGCAGCAGCAGAGACCAAAGACCGTCCCTCCGTATTACTCCTGCTCCCACGCCACCCAATCACTCACTCATTTTATCCTACCCCCCGGAAGCGAAAGCCCCAGGAAAGAAGAAAAAAAGAAGATAACAACACAAGAAAAAGACTCACCCCAGACAAATCTCGTCCGACTTGCCGCCAAATCTTTCTGCTTACTGCTGCTATTATATCCGCCCGCCCTGGAGATCCCACAAATACTTTACCAGATCCGCCCCGCTCTACCCAACGATACGCTGCTTATCTGACTGATTGATTTACACTCAACTCGTCGCAAGCCGCTGCGCTAAAACAGTGCCGCTGCCCCGCCGTCAATCGGCTTCAGCTTCCACTTTATGCCCATTCGAGAAGCTGCTCCCAATACTTGCCAACGTCCTCTCAGGAGCGCACAGTTGACGCACGAGTCCTCGTCGTCCTCTGCTGCTGCTACTTCTCCCGAAGCGACTCGTTTCCGCCTGCTACGTTCCTTCGACAAGCTCTCGAGAGGTTTACCACAGTGTACATTGTCGACCTTCTTCTCGCTCTGATGTAGATGCGATAGCTGGACAAGTCGTCTCGAAACAGAAAAAATGGCTGGCACCAAGTCCACCGGCAGACCCGCGATGGTCGAAGACGCCGACGAGGAGGGCAATGTCAACCCCAATGGATCCCGGCGAAGTGCCAGATCTACCATCACTACTCGCACGGGAAGCCCTATGAAGCAACAGTCCAACACCAGTCGAAAGAAGTCGTCGTCGTCGTCAGCTCAGAGACTTCCACCGACGGTGTCGCCCAACGAGTCTGATTCGACGGAACACGCATCCTCCTCCTCGAGTCGCCACAAGAGCAAGGAGAAAAGATCGAGTCGTAAAGGCAAGGAGGTGGTGGTGCCCGATCGGCCGCGCATGCGGACCTCACAAACGACGCCAGCAGCCGCTCCAAGAAATATTCCTTCCGACGATCCTGCTCACTATGGCATACCTCATCGTTCGATTACAGCCACATCCACTTCGGGGCGTCCGCGGGCCCATTCTCGGCCACAAAGCTATTACAATGTCCCACCGCTGTCGCAGTCGGCCTATTATCCTCACCAGGCGAGCCCTCTATCATACGGCGTCTCTCCTCAATGGGGCGGAGGCCCGCCGCTGGGTACTTCGCCCTTCGGGACATCACCCATGAGCCATCCAAACGACTACTTTGGCGGAAGAGCTGAATACACTGTTGGCAATGGCGATCGGTTAGCCTCGAGGTTTGAATCGCGGCCGAGGTCCTCGATGGGCAACTATGGAACATCTTTTGAGGATCGATATGACTTTGAAGCGCCGTCGCCCCATGCGAGGCAGGACTCAGTTCACCGCAAGCCTTCCTTGTCCAAGAGAACTACCAAGGACAGCGAGGACCGAAGAACTATGCCACCTCCCCCACGACCTCAGACCACCGGAGCTCGCCAGCATTTCAAACCGCCCCCATCACAGTCACACAGAAAGTCGGTAAATTTTGACGAGGACGATTCAGATGTCGGAACAGACATCTATGATGACATACCACGAGGCGCGACAGTTGACTTCCTCAAGGAAATGCCCATCAGAAGTAGGCGTCCAAGTCAAGGGGCCGTCAGACGTCAAAGCCTTGGGCTGGAGTACCCAGTCGACGATTATGCTGCGATCGAGCCTGCTCGGCCCAAGGTTCGGCGGCAAGAACGTCGTTCAGTATCCTACAGCATCGAGGACAAGATGCAGAGTGCCAGCCGGTATCAAAATGCTGTGACAGGCACCGCTCCTGCGCCCGCGCCACTGACTCCAGACAATCTGCGCCGAGTCAAGAATAGCAACAGCAGTCGTTCGACTCGCAGCAGTGCGAGTCGCGATGAGAGCAGCTTCCGGCAGTCCGAAACGACCAAGACGACGAGGTCTGGCAGCAATGATGATGACATTACCATCAAGGTGCCCAGCGGGGCCGTGGTCGAGTACGGCGGAGCCAAGATCAGATGTGCCAATGGCGGGGAGCTGACCGTTGGGAGAAGCGGTGGCAGCGATCGGGGGACTGTCTTTGACGATGACCTCAGAAGTCACGCACGCAGGACTGAAAGATCTGCGATGCGCCCTCGAGCGAGCTCTCAATCTGTGCACACACGTCGCCCGCGTGCAATCATGTCACCAAACCCCCACGACCATGCAGCGGACTATCCTGACAACCCGGGGTACTATGGAGTTGCCCCGGCGTATGCTCCCTATCCGGCTTCTAGTTTCGGGGACTGGGACGATGACCACATTTACGACCGTCACTATTAGTCTGCGAGTTGAGCGTCCGTGTCCCTCGACCGACGAATGCGCCGAGCGTATGCAGCAGCTCGCCCATGCAGCGCGATTTCCACCCATTTCTACTCGGCGAATTTCCCTATATTTTTCAAATGTTGATTGTCTTGTGGACAATTTCTTTCTTCTGGCTCTTGTTTGGAAGAATCTAATGCGACTGGTTTTGTGTATATGAGATACGACTGATGAGATGATTGGCTTATGATGAGAATGGCCGCGGAGATGGCCACGAAGAAGGCGACTTGATTGCTGCGAATGGCTCATGTTTTTTGGAATCCTGGAGCTTTGGGAGCGGAGCTTGCCCTGGACGTTTTCTTTTCTATTTCATCCGCTTGTGTCTTGGGTTTTCTTGTTTCCTTGTTTTCTTTGAACTTCTACAGGAGAGATGGCTGTGCCATGTTGTTTCTTGCGATACCCTGTGCTTTGCAGCCAAGTTATTCGCATTTTCATGGCGTACAGCTTTATTTATTTTTTTGGGTGCTGATAGACTGGGAGGGCATTGAAGTTCACACTTCTACTGGCAGGGATATTGTACCACGACCAAGAAAGCCGTCTCGAACTGATTGTGGCTTTTGTTCTTCGTTGGGAAAAGGCCATTTCTAGGCTGGGAGTTTGATATAATGGATAGGAATGGGTGGCTTCGGCAAGATGGGATCAGAGAACATCTCATTGCCTGTCGATGGCATCGGCTACAACTGGAAATAGGCGAACATGCAGAAAAAACTGCTATAGCTGTGTGGTTATGGTCGGTGTAGCCTCAAGATGGCAGCTTCCCGGTGACATACGGCATGATCAGTATATACAAGATGGCCGAGGAGCAAATCCCTTTTTATTTAATCAAAACAAGGTGGTTACGGGCTTGCACGATTTTTGTTATTTCTTGCGTGAACAAAACACAGATTCCAGACATGTGTATCCACGTTGAAGATGCAAACAAGACGTGTTGCAACTACTTTGATTTGGAGATCGCAGTCATTGCGAAGAAACCAAGTGGGCGTACAAGACACTCTGTCTGTACGGAGTATTCATTATAGGGCAATATTGATTGGCAGCGGCTAGAAATGGGAATGTTATTTATAGCATCCATGTTTCGAATACATACAGCCATAATTAAGATCAAGTTTATGCTGACGCAAAAACACATAAGGTTAGTAAGCTCAACGGTGCTCTGTGCTCAATTATGTGCAGGCGGCAGAAATCGAAAGCTCTTGGAAGGCAGACTGTGGAAGTATGTTGGCCCAAGTACTGAAATACTGGTTAGAGAATAGAAAGACTGTCGTGTCGTTGAATTTGAGTAAGTGACGCTTCTGGTAGATCCCGATAGAGGATCGTGGACCTCCACCTTAGTGAAAATGCGGAGGTGGAGTCTGGATTGATGGGCGGTGGCAGCGCTAACGCAAGCACTCTGGCGGCTTCCTCCCAGTGCATTGGCCCCTCTGAAACCCCAGCGACAGCGGATCGCCCGCTGTGCCTGGGGTGGATAGTCGGGACAGCCCCAGTTGCCTGGCAACGGTGGGGTCGTTGTTTACTCCATGACGTCCCACCCCAGGCCCCGACACCTGATTCACCCAACCACCCGGATATTTGGCGTCTACCAGTCGCTCCAGCCTAACACACCCAGCCCAGCCCAGCCCCGTGGATTATGCAGATTTCCATACAGGAAACTTGTTGCTCGACCAGCTCTTCTTCGTTTTTATTCATGCAAGGTTTGTGTCAACAAACGGCAAACAACCATTTGCGAATTCTGACAACCGTGCCGTCTTTCACCCTTTGAAAGCGCCAGCCGACTTTTGTATAGCGCGTTTGTCGACAATCGACCAACAGTACCTTTTTGACATTTGAAGACTCGGCTGGCATTCATCAGTAGCCCCCAGCAGAGTCACCTCTTTCTAGGAGCCAAGTCACTCATTTCTTTGCCATTCAAACCACTCTGTTCTCTGTTGGTCCAACATCTCAAGGAACAAAATGGCACCGCTGCTACCAACAATCGCAGCTGGTGCCCGCACCCTGCTCACACGTGCCATTACCAGCTCAAGCGAAAAGCTGGATGAGCGCTCAGCAGTCAACCATCTCGGACCACTCCAGGCACGTTCGGTCCTGCTCGCCCGCGATGACGCCTCCTCGTCCAACGTAGACCCGTCCCACGGCGTCATTGACCCGCACAACATCAACAACAACGCCATGTTTGCGCTGTTCGCCATCATCGGCGTCGCGTTCGTCGTTGTTGGCATCTGGTTCTTCTTCTGGGCTAAGAACGGCGGCTTCTACTTCAAGGAGGACGACTGGGATGACTACAAGTCCACGGTGCTGCGGCGCACGGGGCCCAACGGCACCATCCTCAGCAATGCCACCAAGAGCACCAAGCTCGGCGGCGGCAGTATCTACAAGGACGTTGACGACGGTGCGACCGAGTACACGGGCGGCCTGACCCAGATGAGCGGCGATACGGGATCCACTCTGTCGGGCATCACGGCCGGACCCAGCGACATTGGCGCCCGGGAGAAGCGCGCCATGAAGAAGGAGAGGAGGAGGCAGGACAAGGAGAGGCGCGAGCGCGAGAAGGAGAAGAACAAGGACCGCAAGTCGCGCAAGGTCGGCGAGGACGGCGCCCTGGTCGACGAGATGGCCGAGGCCGAGGCCAAGGACGCCATGCGCCAGTACCGCCACGAGCGGGCCGCCCGCGTCGGCGGCCTCAACAAGGAGTCCGAGGGCAGCCAGTGGGACGGCTCGACCAACCCCAGCGAGTCCACGGCCGGCTCCACCCTGCTGAGCGACCGCCAAAGCACCCCGACCAGCACCCCGGACAAGAAGTCGTCGGCCGGTATCCGCAAGGTCTACAGCGTCGCCGACCGCAACGCCGCCCGCGAGCAGGAGCGCATCCGCGCCGAGGCCCGCCGCCTCCAGGAGAAGGGCCGCGCCGCCAGCCGGCCCGGCCGCGACTTTAGCTTCCGCCGCGGCGACTCCATCGTCGAGGAGAGCGTCGGCCGCAGCGCCCGCAGCGAGGTCACGAGCAGCAGCTACCTGATCGCCGAGGAGGAGGAGAGCGACCTGGGCACCAAGTCGTATCACCACGTCATCCCCGGCATCTCCTCGAGCAGCCAGGCCGGCGGCACGGACGTGGTCGACTACGCCGACGAGAGGCGGAAGAGGAGAGGTAACGGCTACCGCAGGGAGCGCTAAGCATCTTTTGTTGGCGGTAGGACTTTCCAAACGTGTCAACGACGAGTTACGAAGGACAACGTTGAGAAGACCACGACGAAGGAGAGAAAACGAGACGAAGGCGCGTCAGCGTTATGCATGAAACAGGTCCCGGTACAAATTGTTGGCGTTCACTTTGCACTTTTCTGCTTTTCGAGGGTCAAGCGAACATAATGTACACAAACGTTTTTTCTGGTATTTTTAGTATACAGGCAGGTTTTGGTGAAACGAGATAGAGTATTCCAGGAGACAGTCTGTAGTCACTGAGAGGCTGTCAAATTAAAACAAACAATTCACAAAATCCTATAGAGTCTGCAATTACAAGCCACCTGGCTCCTTGGTCCTGTCGGTCCCGCTGGGCCCGCCCTTTGCCGTGTACGTCGACGCCTCGGTCTCGCCCTTGGCGAGTTTCGAGACAAAGTTGCCCATTTTGGGGTTTGTGCCCGTCGCCCCGCTTTGTGCTGTAAGAGGAATCAGTTTGTTGTCCAGGACTTGGGGTGGGTGATCGTTATCAATGGGTAATGAGCAACGTACGGTCAGCGGCCTCGCGGGTCTTGGCGATGCCCTCGTTGAATTTCTGCTTGGCTTGTTCGGTTCCGGAGGGAGGCATTGTGAATAATTGATTTGTAGAGGTTCGTAATATCCGGAAACGTAGGAAAGGTCGTAGGATCTGTACAGCGACTGAATCTGTCTGGTCGCAAGGCGTCTCAAAGTGATCGAAAGGAATAAAATGTTGTGAGTGTGTCACAAGGATGGTGGTAATTTCTGTGTAGGTGGAGCAACATATAGTAACGTCCTATAGTTTGGAGTATGATGATGACTGTTGCGCAGAGTGACGTCGAATGACTCTGATGCACGACGTCATCGCCTTGGTTGCGACGCAACGACGTGGACGGCTGGAAAGTCAATTTGGCGGTGCTAATGCAGGAACGTGGACATTTGCTGGAATTTATAAAAAATGTCAATGTCATGTTCTGGGAGCTTGCCATATGACATTACAATGCGTGCTCTATAGCTGAAGTACGTTCTCAATGCTATCTACCATGTACCGGAAATCCTTGCAGTTGTTCAAGAAGACCCAAGGTGCTATGTAATCGTGGTCCCCATCTCTGACCGACAACAGCTTCAGCACACGCCTCATATCATCGCCGTCCTTCACCATTCTTGATCCACGCGTGAAATTGCAAATCTCTAGCACATTGATAGCGAACCCAACAGCTATTGGAGTAGCATAGGAGGTTCCCGACTTGAAGACCTCGTTTCCCTTCCAGAGCAATGGCACCGATATTCCCAGAGTCATGAAGTTATCGTCGTTGCCCCAGGCCGCTGGACTAATATCTCCAACTTTTCCCTTGCCATTAGAAGCGCTGATGCAAATGACATTTCTGTCTCGAGCCGGGTATGTCCTATCGTTATTGTTTCCGCCATTCGAAGCAGCGGCAAACATGAGCTTTCCACTGTGAGCCGCTTCCTTGATTGCCGCTTCGACTGCTGCGTTACGGTTCTTGAAGCCAAATGACATTGTGATGATGTCTACTTTACAGACACGATTGGCGTGGTTGATTGCCTTGCATGGTGTCAATTCTTCTGCTCCGCCAATATAAAGGAATGCAGATACTCACATCAGCAATAAGCTCGATATCCTTCTCAGGCACGTTAGCTTTATTGGCGATCTTTGCGACAAATATGTCGACATTTTCTGATGATTTCAGAATGAGCTCCACCATGTGTGTGCCATGTCCGTGACTATCATGTATATCAGTCGGATCGCCTATCCAGCTGCGGTATTCATTNGTTAGCTTTATTGGCGATCTTTGCGACAAATATGTCGACATTTTCTGATGATTTCAGAATGAGCTCCACCATGTGTGTGCCATGTCCGTGACTATCATGTATATCAGTCGGATCGCCTATCCAGCTGCGGTATTCCTTGATTGCACCGGTCTTTATTCCAGCAAATATCGCCGTGTGGCTCATATCGATTCCCGTGTCAATGACGCATACCCGGACTTTGGGGAATTGGCCACCAAGAAACGGCATCAGACCTTGATTTGCTTCGCCAAACACGGTACCTTGGAATCTTTCGTAGAGATTGAAGAATTCTGCGGCTGATTTGTCTTTGCTATAAACTGATGAGCAAAGTTCGACAGTCGGAATTATTGCCATCACTTACGGCTCATTTGAAATGTGAGCATCGTGGTCTTCAAAAAGTCGAAGCGGTGCATCACTAGTCTCACGGATATTCAAATGATATCCATGGTCTGGAGCGTCCTTTGAGCCCTTGACATGAGACAGTGTTTTGTGTTTGGCTGGTTTCTGCTTTCTTCTATTTGATACCCCAGAGAAAGTGGCATGGCGACCGGACAGTTGAGCATTATGGTGCTGTTTGGGTATTGACGAACGGACATCGCGCACTTGTGGAACTATTATATTGGGTCGTCGGGCGACGGGTTGAACAGATGGATCCCTCTGTGTAGAATAATCGACTGTCGCACGACCCAGATTGCTGATCTCATAGTCTTGTCTTGTGCTTGTAGCGTCAGATACGAAGTCCCTTGAGGCAGTAGTATCATGAATAGTATTCATGGCTTTTGTGTTGTCGGATTGCAACGGAGTCCCTGCTTGGGGTTTTCTCATCAGAGCCAGCTCAATCTCCAGATTTCTCACAATCTTGTTGAGAATATAGTTCCTCATTGATTCTGGTTCCTCGTGTCCTTTGGCAAGTCTAAGGCATTGTTCCACGGCTTCGCTGTAGTAGCGTGTGTTTGACATAATCCCCGAGTCTAATATCATGGATAGTGTAAGGACCATCTCGGGCTTGTTGAGTTTGTTGTACTGGAGAAGTTGCCCTTTGATCTCCTCGCCGATCTCAGCTTCAACCAGGAGCTTCGCAAGTGCAACGAACGCGGAGCTTTCTCCTTCGTGTACGTCCATGAATTTGTTGTTGCATTTGATATACGGAGGCGATTCCACTGCATTTCCAGGGCGGCTCTCTGCAAACTGCACGTCCGACGCTTTCCACCGGTCCGTCGTCCATCCACAGTCGTGTGTATGAAGAAAGATGTTGCTGAGTTGTACTGCTAGAGTTCTCTTTTGCCATGTTGAAAATCGATCGGGGGAGGATAGGTCCATTGGGCGGAAATATTCCTTGTCAAGCAGGTAACTGAAAGATCTGCAGATTGTAGTTCCACTTAAGCCCGCATCCCCGTGAGGGTGTTCACTGTAATCAATTCTTTGATTCTCGAGCTTCAGGTATAGGTGCTCATTGAACTTCAGATATCTCTTTTGTATTGTCTCGCAAAGGTTTACTCGGATCTGCGATGTTTGATGTTTCGAATTGACCAAGGTGATACTATGATATCTTTAATGCATAACAACAAAACATGGGACAATGATAGCTTACGATGGTTGTATATAATGACAAGTAGCATCCTGCCATATCTCACGGCCGCCGTTGAGCCCTGCACAAGATCTTAGAAGGAGGTCCAGTTGTAGATCAGAGACCACAGCATCATGGCCTGTCCGCCCTGGAAGACTAAACAATATGACGTGAGGATGTTGACTGTCACACTCAGATAGCAACTCCTGGATGTCGTCCAGAATCGCGTTGGTAAAATCATGAATGCGGTCGTCGAAATCAACGTGGATCGTCTTCGCCGCCGTCTCAACGCCATGTGACCCCAGAGGAATGCGTCTAGCAAGTGCCGTAGATTCCGCGGATAGATACGTGGACTCCTCTCATAATGTCGTTGAAGGCATCTACGACACTACCGGTACGTGTTTACAGAGCCCACTTAGTAGATTAGCTCTAGGTATCTGACACTGACGCTACATCGCGCCAAAAGGTTCTCACGACTCATATGCCCTTGAGGGCTCTGTACAAGACCCTGATCGCGAAAGCGAAAAGGCGGCCCCACGCTTTGAAGATCAGACGGGCCCTTCCAGCACTGCGCCAGTCCTTAACATTCCACTCCGTAAGCACAACTATTGTCACAGACCCCTATCGCACATGCTTTGACAGCGTCACATGGAGATTCTGACAGAATGGGTAGTTGGCCAGAGTTCAAGAAACACCATCCCAGAGGCTCCTCGGCGAGGTGACAGTGAGTTCCCCATGTTATCAAGCAATGAGTCGCTCAAGTTGCTGATAAGACCATGTAGACTACCAAGTTGAGCATTCTTTTAAATGGAGGAAAGGTGAAGTAAGCAAACTTTACAATCAATGTGCCCGTCTCGTCTTCTCCGCTTACAGAAGAAGGTCATCAAATGCTTGGTTCAAGAGCTTCGTGGCTACCAGTATAATGAAAAAGATCCCACTCTGACGCACAAGGAGGAGCGCCGTCCGCAAAATTCAATGGAGAAATTCTTCGTTGGTCCTCGACGGTTTATCATCGTGAAGACGAGTCGTGGATGCAGCACGTGCATGTAAGTCGCCATGCCTATACTATCTGGCGTTCACCCCGGTTTGATACTAAATTCGCCGCAAAATAGACCAATAAGCACTTACAGTGGGCACGGCCTCCGCAAGTCTGGGATAAAACCCGGGACGCATAGTATTGTATACAGCTCGAGCACTGAGCCACAACTTCTCCCCGGAGAGCCACAGCCCGGTTATGCGCCCATCCCGGTTGATATGACGACTGACGAGTTGTTGACCATGGAATCAAGGGTGGACTACGCCAACCTAACGGTGAGTCAACACGGGACTGTTTTTTTTTTTTAATGCACAACTGACGCGAGAAAAAAAAAACCAAACAGGCTTTTGAGCACAACGTTCCAGTGAAATTCATTGGCTCCGTTCCGGATGTCGCGTATAGGATCGTCCTCCACGCCGTCAACGAGTGTTGGGAAGACGAGCAATACGACGCTGCAGGCCCGTCAAGGTCGAAAGGGAAGTCGAAGGCGAGTAAACGAAGAACAGGAAAATAATCAAACCAAATATACGAAGGAATACATGGATTATGCGTGTTAACAAAAGTTTTCGTATACCTTATTTTCTGTTGAAAGAGGTGGGGGATTCATAACGGAGTGAAAATAATAATAACATGGCGCGTATTTGTTTTCCTCGTACGAGGTAGACCCAGCCGCATACAAAGACTATTGTGGGATGGTTGAGACCTAATCGTTTGCGCCTTCTCAACGGAACCCAATCAGGCTTGTCATAACCCAATCAGGCTTGTCATANAATAATAACATGGCGCGTATTTGTTTTCCTCGTACGAGGTAGACCCAGCCGCATACAAAGACTATTGTGGGATGGTTGAGACCTAATCGTTTGCGCCTTCTCAACGGAACCCAATCAGGCTTGTCATAAAAGCCGGAGCAGGCGAGGCTGCGTCGCCCCGCTTCGCTTTCTTGTTGCTTACTGTATTGCATGATTTCGTGAATCGAACGCGAATCCAGGTGTCGGCAAAATGGAAATACCGACATATCATCGTGCGCCAAACTTTTCGATTCCGCCTGACGGACATGTCCAGCTCGGAACGATCGTATGGAACCTCGAGTAGCTTGAGGCCATCAACGGCAGAGACATACCTCCAATCTCACCTGATCTCCTGTACATGAACGAGTCAAAGGGCTTTCGGACGACCATATCGAGCGACCGCTGCCTTGATCTCGGGTTCTGGGCAAAGATATTCACGCCTGCCAGTTTTGGCGCCGAGGTCAGTGGTGGACGACAAAACAATGTCGAGACCAACGTCTACGTGCGGCAGCTTGAGACGAGTTACTTCTTCCCTTCGATCGAGTACATATCCACCGCGCTGCAGCGACCAAGCCTTAAGACGTACTTGCAGATCACGCGCAGGAAGTATCCCGTGTACATGATTACGGGGCTCAAGATCGCTCGGGGGGCAACGTGGCAGTCGTCCAGGTCCAAAGCAAACAATGTCGCATTGGGCTTGAGCTTGCCCGACCCCTTGGCCGGCGTGGTCGAATTTGGTCCCAAGGTCAACAACTCCGTTGCAAACTCAACCTCGACCCAAGTCGAAGATGGCGGTGATTTTGTGCTTGCGTATCGAGCGACCAAAATATGGTACAGCAGATTGGACAGACTAAAGACGGAAAGATATCTGGAGGGAGCGACGATGGCTGGCGATCATGAGACTGATACCGAGAGTCTAGAGGATGTTGGTCTGGTCCGGGACGTTGCGGCGGACGGTCTTGCGGCTGATATCATTGAGGTCTCGACGGAAGGAAAATCATATGGAGTTGAGCCCTCTGTGTGGATCTTGCACAAAGCTTCGTAGTATACTAGACTAACATGAGTCTCGGTAAACCTTACCTACTTCCTACCAAACCTTGCAGGAGGGGAAAAACACATTCGGACTCTGTCTGTAAGAATCCAGAATGGATGGCTCTGAATACAGTGTTTTAGGTTCGCGTTTACAGGTACATAGCAGACTACGCACAAATTGCGCACGATGGCCAAGGTCAGTAAGCTTGCAAGAAGCTGTGCGAAATGTGATTCCGTGTCTGGGGGCGCATCACGGAGATAAAATAGTGCTTGTGGGGCATTAAAGTCGGGACCCGGACTACAACGAGATGGCTGTGCAAGTGACGACGTAGCAGTCCTCATCTTCCAGTCGCGGGACATCACAATGTAATATGCAATTCTACAAGTAAATCTCAGTTGGGTAAGTTCAAGAAACTGTGTTACTCGTCTCCCATATTCGAGACTGGTCGTGCATCATGATTCATAAGTCTGCCAGTAGAGGCTCCATCGTAACCCATAAATACCTTGCTGGCCGGCGAGCCGCCCGCTTGATCGAAAGTTGACAAAACAACGAATTGTAATTCAAAGGAGACCGACAAATACCACCATAACGTTTGCGCTCAGAAGCTGATAAGCGGAGGGAAAAGAAAAAAGACGGAACATGAGAAAAAAAAAGAAAGCCCCCCTCTCCTTCTCAAGGCGACTCGTTGTGGTGTGCCTCATTGAGACTTCCAGAAAACGTAATTTAGATTCATGTGCGCCAGTTACGAGTCCGACGCGCTTCAGACAGATCAAGTCTCTCCGAAGGAGGAAGATTCATCTTCGGCATTGCCTGCCCATTGGCGGATAGGCAGGTATTCTCAGCCACGACTCATTTCCTTCTCGGCTTCGACTTCGACTTTGATTTCGACTTCGGCCACTGGTCGTCTGCCCAACAATCATCCACAGCCTGGCTCACAGTTGCCTGTGCTTGTTTCTGAATGGCCCCGATAAAGACGATCGGGACGTTGTGCTCAAAAGTCTAATTTGTATCTTGTGGTCAGTCATGCTTCGGACGCAATACATCGACGCCGGTGTAGTAAAAAAGGAGAAAGAAAAGGGAAAAAATATTCTGGTTCCTGCTTGGATGCACTATGGAAGACAGCGGCATTAATCTCACCTTCAGGTTTGAGTAGTCTACTCTTGACTCCATTACCAACTTTTCATGGCCCGTCATGTCGACCGGGATCGCAGGATAAACGGGCCGCGGTTCCCCTGGCAGAAGCAGAGGTTTTGAAGTCGAGCTGTATACGACGCTGTGTGTTTCTGGCAGTAACCCAGACTTTTTGCATCCTTGCCCACCATACGTACAGATTGGTCTGTTGTCAAAAGGAGTTATGAGTCAGCAGGACTATTCAGACAGTCATGGTAGGTAACTTACACGCAAGTGCTACGTCCGTGGCTCGTCTTTACGATAATGAATCTTCGAGGACCAACGTAAAAGTCTTCAAGTGAGTTGTGTGGGCGGCAATCAGTCAAGGTCGTATCTCTGTTATGCTGGGCGCCTCTAGGTTCTGCAGTCAAGCACTTGATGACCTGGTTGCGTCGTCAGCAGTGAAAAAGTGAGGAGCATCAAGCTCTGCTTACCTCGCCTTTCTTCCATTTAGAAGAATGCTCAACTCGGTAACCTTCAAGGGCAATCAGCAATCAAGTTCCTGTTGGGCTTAAAGAAATTATGTGCTTGCTAACGTTCATCCTGTCTGACAGTCTCCTCAATGGTCGATGGCGGCTCCAATGCCTCTGCGCCAACTACACGCTTGGTTAGCAAAGATGCCTGTTGGCCAGAACGTGTACTCACGAAGTGGAACCTGATGTACCGGCGCCGCGGAAATTGGAGCAGACTTGGAGGGTCCCGACCGTTGAAAACGCTCTGCTGTCTGTTCACTTTCGCGATAGGCATTTTGTGACGGGTCTTCGTAAGGGTACGTGCTTGAGGAATCATAGGTCTGGAGAGCGGGTACATCCGCGCCATATGAGCTCTCGCCCGCCGGGTAAGTGTCATCGTACGGGACCGAGGGATATGCGGTCTGCTCGACCCCTTTGCCTTTGTAGGTATAGTCCGACAGCGGTTCCTGAGCTATAGAACTGAATGTCAGATGGATACTGATGTATTTAACACGACAGAGACAGTCCTACGCAGATAAGGATCGTTGTAGCTGCCACTATATTCAGCAGCATTGTCGTCAATGCTCAGGTTGCCCAAGTCGTCGCTGAGGTCAGCGACCTGGCTGCGGGGGATCTGGGGATCTGGCTGTGCCTGCCCAGGCAGTTCTGGACCTATCCACTCGTACTTGATTCCGCCGGGCTCTAAAGTTTTTAATTAGAGAGTGATTGTTGCCTGGGTAGACTGATATTACTTACCATTTCTGTCTGGCTTCTGTCGAAACCACAATCCATATTGCTCATGAAAGTAGGGACCGTCCCATGGTTCCTCTTTAGGGTCCCGTTTATCCCCTTTGGGTTTACCCATGGTGTCTGTTTGACTGTCTGCAGTTGGAACTGAATTTCTATCTAACAGCGAGATGCGAGCGGGGAAGGTGCTCGGCTTCTTATAGATCAAACAGGGTCACTCTTTTTCGAGTGAGAACGGTAGACACGTCTCCGCTCCTCCTCTTTACCGAATCATCGTTGGGTATGATTGCGGCTCTTACTTTAACTTCCTTTTCTCCGTGGGTCTCTGCTCAGACTGTTGCGTAGCGTCCCAAGACGAAACAGACCGCAAGGGATGTTGCATATTGTGTGTTACTATCTTCGGTTGACTCGAATCGGCCAAACGAATTGATTTTCATTGGGCCTATACTTGCAGTGCAGGAGACCCGAGCGATCACTTACTGGGATCTTTGGTGTCCTATGATCAAATCATCCTTGATCTTTATTGGTTTGCTAAACGGGAATGGTGATCGCAGATCCTCGGAGTATTGTGCTTCTTTCAGCATGCACTTATACCCGATGCGTTGGTAGAATTCTTTTTTTATTACATTTGGTAGTACAGAAATACTTCAGGAAAACGTCTTGAGATCAAGATGCGCTGAATCAGGTAGAGAGCAGAATAAATTTAGAGTTCTGAGCATACCATGGCCATATTGTAAAATACTATCATTTGTCTTCTTCCATGTCCGACTCATCTCTGGATAAAAGGTACCACGGGGTATTCTATGATTGCAAAGCAAAGATGTAAAGGTATCAATGGGACTCGGAACAACCCTAAACTTTCGAGAATACAACTTGTCTCAGTGTTGAAAAGGAAAATGGATCGAACTCTGATTATTTTGCTCGCTCCTCGGCTATAGACCCTGGAAAGAAGCTCTATGGAAGGTGGCAACATTGCGTGATGAGGCTCTGCGCTTGTACCAGTACATTGCGAAAAGCAAATAATACACCGGGGCGGACAATTTCGGACTTGGGGTAAAAAAAGGTTGCGTAGGAAGGAAGCGAGCCGCGTATTGGTTGACCAATAGAGATTACCAGTGCCGACCGGTCTGCTAATCTCAGTGCTGCTGCCCACCAACATGCAGCGTACAAGGCAATTGCCGTGTCACTGGACCCTGGTAGCCTTGTATCAATGCAACCATCGGAGGGTCAAAACAGGGACAGCCACGGATTCAACGGACACTCAGCCCGTCCCTGCTGACGCGACGCGAAAAACGAAAGAATCAATCAATGGATCTCCCCACGCAGATCTTCCCAGCCTGACCAGCGCCGGTTCCGAATGTTCTCGAGTCGCCAAAGAGTTCAAGTAAATATGACTTCCAAATGCTCATCTCTACGCCTACACTGCAAGCTGAGCTGGCAATCTCAGCCACCAAGTTCAAACGGCCACGTCACTACCAGCCAAGTGACCCTCTGATGATCGCAGCCACCATCCAGAAGCAACGCCAGACATGGGTAGCGACAGCAGTCTTGAGGTCGATGGGGCAGGCATCAGAAGTGTGCGAGCGCGTGTCAGCTCTCTCAGTTCGCGCTCCGACACTACTCCTTCGGCATTTGCAGGCTTCAACTATGCCCCGTTACTGCCGTCCGCAGATTCCTCCTCCGACATCAAACAGATTGCAAAGAAGATGAGAAATGCTCTCGCAGTCCGGAACCGGAATACCAGGACGACGGGGCCAGTACAAAAACAAGAGTTCCAGGATTACCATGAGCTCGCGAGTCCTACCAAGAGCACGTCCGAGCCTAAGGAGAGCTTCGATACACGGATATTCAATAATCACAATGAACGACGTCCGTGGACAACCAACAGCGATAGTCGCAGCAGGAAATCCATCTTTGGAGCGGTGCACATTAAATCAATCTCCACTTCACCGGCGAGTGACGAAGGGAGGCCACGATCAGTCGCAGACCATGATGATACAGAATTACAAAATTCGAACGATTCCGAGTCTTCGGGCTCTGATGACAAAAGTGGACAGTCGAGCCAAAGTCGCGAAGTCTCACGCTTTATAAACTTGTTCAGAAAGCTGCAGGAACAGCGAAGCGAAATGAGATCAGGGTGGAAACAGATTGATCAACAGCGCCGGAA
The DNA here is from genome assembly GCA_018115615.1 of Pestalotiopsis sp. DP-2020a. Classification (NCBI taxonomy): domain Eukaryota; kingdom Fungi; phylum Ascomycota; class Sordariomycetes; order Amphisphaeriales; family Sporocadaceae; genus Pestalotiopsis; species Pestalotiopsis sp. DP-2020a. The sequence continues at coordinate 166,447 of JACVEI010000069.1, read as the reverse complement.
TATTCGCGACATTCGCCAACGACGAGATGAAGTATACAGAAAAGTCAACTTGGAGGTTTCGAAAATCCTGGGAGAGCACCATCGACTGGGCAAACTGTTCAAGAAGGCCAAACGTCTAGACCTCGCTCTCCAGGGCGAGGAAGCAAATCTTGATGATTTCGTTGATGGCTACCAGGAACGGGAGCTACAGGTTGAATTGGAAGAGCGCCGCTTCTTTACGAATGAGTCAATACCTCGCCCGACATCGTCAACTTCTCTCAGAGGCATCTCAGGTGTCAGGCCAGACCTCGTTCATCCACTGTTCGAAAGGTTCAAGAACGCCGTCATGGAGATTCAAAATCAAGAGGAGTGGCAGACCTGTCTCCAAGAAAGGGAGAAACTGCTAAAGAGTATGGGGCCGACAAATTTGACAGAAGAGGACGAAGATTTTCTCGGAAACTATTGGATCCTCTCCCATGAGGCAGATGAACACATCAAATTTTGGATAGAAATATCGTCTAGGCTTGAGCGAGAGTGTAGAAAAGAAGGCGTTATTCCAGAAGGATCCCCTTACCAACAAGAGGGATACTGGAGAAATTCGCGCCAAGCAGATGATATTTATTTGGATACACCGGCCCAAAGCCCGGACCCCAATGTACTACAGACCCTTTCTGACCCAAGATATACACATTTACTCACCAACCCAAAGCATCTACTGAGCCCAATTATGCCGATAACAGCACGCGGCTCATTTCGGATGGCATCTTCACTCCCTCCCGCTGTTAAGTTAAAGCACAGTTTCGTCGAAGATGCCGAGAAGGAGGTGCAAATAGAACACATGCTCTCATCGTCAAAGAACAAGGACGAGTTTCTCGACTGCTGGCTCCTGCAGAGGCTCCGTCTGTCCCCGATGGAGGCCGACATCCTTTGGACTGCCTCCAGCTCGTACTTCAGCCTACGGGACGAAGAGGAATGGCAGCATGCGGTCCTGGCTTTCTGGTTTGACGACGAGATATGAGAGGCCGAGCGGAAACCGAGTGCTGGCAGTCTGCAGGACATTGGAGCGACGGCATATTTCCACCACTAGCGGCAGATCAGGAAAGAATACTGTCGTCCTAGTCGGGCCGGAATCATTTGTTATAGGAACAACAACCATATCTTGCACATAGTCAGCGAAAATGTGATATCACTTTCTGGCTGGCAGCATGTGAGAATAAAAAAAATGGATAATCATTATTGGTGCTAGTGATCATATATATGCAGTGCCAAAAGTCCCATACCTACTGATGGTAAACTGTCCATGTCCAAGAACTCCAATCATGCATCGCGGTCATCGCGATCACGGTGACGCCCAAGGACAACCTCCGCTAGCGGACAAGAAAAGAAAAGGAAACAAAACGGGAAAAAGCATGGCAAGAAGAGACAATCATGGTTCGCCAGGGCTGAAGTTATGACACACCACCGTCGAACCCCCACAAGAAAGTGTTTATCAGTCAGACTCAGTCTGATTGAAATCTTGCTTCCCTGTCCATGATTGGCCGCGCGTAGGATAAGGAGCGCTTGCCGAGAGCCTTATGCGGTCATTCCGCCGGCCGAATCCATAGAAGGAGTCGTCAGAAATAGGAAGCCGATGAAAAAAGAGACACGTTGCCATCTTATCGATATCATGAATGTTCCCTCTTGTACCCTGTACAATCCACACCATGAAGCAGCGTCACATCGCGTTTTTGCACTTTCTCATGTACGCTCATGTACGTCTTGACCCAGCGCCAGCGACGTGGCAGCCAATCCGCGGCAATTTGGCCTCCTCGGAGCCGATCGCGCCAATCGACGGCCGTCGTCGCGCGAAGGCAGCAGCTTTTGACAAGATATGCAGCTTGATGGGGTCAATGTCCCCGATGCCTTGGAACGGCTGCTGAATGGCTGATCAGCGATGATGGACCGGGGCGACGCCGCCTCCCTTCCCGGTCCGAGCCTACTGTCGATATCATCACCTGCTGGAGGGTTGTCAGCTTCCTTCTGTTTTTGTCCTTTTTGGGCGAAAACAGCCCGCGACTGCGTCGGTAGAGGATATTCTGGAAGGAGAGGCTGGATCAACCGGTCAAGCCCAAAGCGACCTTTCAGCCTAGGACTTGAGATACCGGGTGTCCGTTGTGGCACTGTCAGATTTGCAGACTTGCAGACAGCTTCCCTGTGGTTGGCAGACTCGAGGACTGTGTAACGTGAAAGGGCCCGGCGTCGTCCATGCGGCTCTGCCTTCGCATTGTCTTGCCCACTGGGTCTCTTGCAGACTGAAGGTCAATCAAGAACGCTCGGGTTGGGGGATGGCCCCCGGCGGCGCAGAGGTAAGCCTGTTGCAAACGATCTCGCCGCCATTCAAAGAGTAATCTATTCGCCATATCATCGCTTTAGTCTGTGCTGAGCGTAGAATTCTTCCTTTGGTGTCGTTCAACGATGCTCATCACACCATGTTGATTCAACGATGCCAACTAGACTTCCAGTTACGTACGTACTCGCGATCCAAGTGCGACATCAACACGTTCATGCAGGACGACATGTCACATGCAAGGCACAACCGGGAAGAAGAAAAAGTCTCCAGACTGCTGGGAATCCGGGCTGAACTAAATGCAAAAAGAACACGAAAGAAGGGCGGTTCGGTCCGCGTAGCTTGGGCGAGGGTGAGGCGCGGGCGTTGCTAATCAGAAATGCACTTGCCTTCGCCCGCCCGCGGTGTCGACAGTGCGCCCTTTCATTTGGGGGCCAAAAAGACGCCCGGCTTCGTGGCAGGTCCAGCATCACTCCGGGCGTACTAGTCCATTCAAGAAGGGCACGCGCGCCCGGATATCTGGTTCAGACGCGGTCGCGACGGGCTACGATCTGAATGACCCAGGTGTACTGCCAAAAACCCTGGCGGCAGGGAGTCGATCCTGCTAGATGTGAAAGCCAGTAGAGAAGTGCGCGAACCTCCCCATATCAGTAGATATTGATCGTGATGAAAGCAGTAGGAGGATGTATGGTCGTGGGGGTTCTTCGTGAGTGACCTCAAGACGTTCGTGTAGTGATGATTCGTCCGGCGTGGTGGGGGCGCATTCTGCTTCGTGCTATTCAGGGCGTTTCCAATGCTGATCGTCCAGACTTGGCGGCTCCTCCAGATCCAGGTTGTCGGCATGTTCTGTTGCTATCGTGAGGCCTACAGCTGGTGATCAGTGAGTTGTTAGTAGTACATGCCCGTGCCATCGACAACTTCGCCATATTCGTTAGAATCGTTGTCTTGATTGGCTGCCATAAGACTCGTCACATGTAGCAATTGCCCTTTTTTGTGTAATCGTACCCTCATCCGCAGATGTTCAGAAGTTCTCTTTTATTTTGGGAATTTTTGCGATATACCATTTTCGCAAATCGCAATGCCTGAACCAAACCCATGCTTTACGATTGACCGCCTTGACACCAGCCGTGAAAGCAATACAACCCTCAAACGAGACCTTCGCCGATGCAACCGTCACCTAAAAATCCTTCCGCCGGCATATTTATGCGGCAGTGATGGCCTTGCGGCGGAGAGCACCACGCTGTCTCGAGCTCAGGTGAGCGTTCTCGCGGGAAACGACGGACTCGGACTTCTGGATAACCTCCTCACCCTCGGTAAGGATAAGCTCGATGTGGCAAGGGTTCGACATGTAGGGGTTGATCTAAACGTGGGGTCAGCAACATTTTTTCTTCTCGTCTGCTGCGGAGCCGGAATTGTCAACATACACGACCGTGGGCACGGTAAGTACGTCTGCGCTGCTTGGGGGCCTGGTTGACCTGGATGTGCTTGACGATAAGGTTGGAGGTGTCGAGACCCTTGGCGTCAGCGTTGGACTCGGCGTTCTTCAGGAGACCGAGCAGGAACTCGGCAGACTTGACGGGCCAGCGGGCGCGAGAGACACCGAACTGCTTGCCTGTGTGGGAAATGCTCGTTAGTAAAAAGTTCGGCAGCATCTGCATCGCTCCTCCTCCTCCACCTCCTTCGTGCTGCCCCGCCATTGCATTGTCGCAAAAACAAAAAATGCTCCATGCATCTGGCGTGCCCGCATGAGGATTCTGGTGCTCGTTTTCGGGTCGTACCTTGGGCAGTGCGACCGGTAGAGCCGGCGTAGCGGCGCATGGGGACGGCCTCGGTCTTGGTCTGGACGTTCTCGAGGAACTTGACGGCGCGAGTCAACTTCCAGCCGTTGATGGCCTGGGCGGTCTCGCGGGTGTTCTTGAAAGAAACACGGAGGTAGGCACCGCGGGCGCGAGCCGACTTCGCGGGAGCGATCTCTGTGGCGGCGTATCGAACCTGTGAAAGAGGAAAATCCATCGGTCAGCCCTCCGCATTTCGCCAAGTTGTGCCCATCCTCAGATATCCCAAGGTTTCCCAGCGGAGCTGCGCATTCCAACAAGAAGCTCTTGACGGGCGGCGCAAGCTCCAATCCTCCTCTTGCCAATCGATTCGAAAAATTCGAGATGCACATACCATCTTTGCTGTTGTTGTTAGTAAGAGATGGTGTCGAGGGTTGGTCGTCGATCGAAAGTGTTCGGGTCTGGAGGTGAAGGCAATTCGACGGAGCGATACCCAAACAGAGAATTGAAGTTTTCCCGCTGAAATTTTGGTGGCCGTGGTTTACCCGAGCTTTCTGTGACAACCCTACGAACTTTTGCTAAGCTAGCCGCAGGGCCCCGCCCCGCTGTGATTGGGTCGCGGCCCACAGATAGCTTATCGCGTCCCCCACCGCGGATTATCTTATCGACCGAGTCGTAGCTCCCGGAAACTTTTTTTTTTCGTCAAGCTTTGCTGAAGGTACTGCTCGTTCTAAGGTAAAGGCAGAAAAAGTCGTTTGGGATTTTTTTCTTCACCAATTGCCCCACCATTCAATCGCGACTTTTTCGTCTCTGCCTCCCTTCGAAACGACGATAATCGCAACCGAGCAACTCAATCACACATAAACACAATGGGTTTCCAGCCTAGAGGTGCTCCCCGAGGTGGCGGCGGCTTCAGAGGAGGCCGTGGCGGCGGCGGCGATCGTGGTGGCCGCGGCGGTGCTCCCAGAGGCGGTGGTGGTTTCAGAGGTGGCCGTGGCGGTGGTGACCGTGGTGGCTTTGGTGACCGTGGTGGCTTCGGTGGACGTGGTGGACGCGGTGCTCCTCGTGGAGGCCGTGGTGCTCCTCGCGGCGGCGGTCGAGGAGGTGCTCGTGGTGGTGCCCGCGGCGGCGCCAAGGTCGTTGTCGTAAGTTGCAACTTGGGTTCTCAAATTCTTCAAAGACTGGAAACTAACAACTTTGTTCACAGGAGCCCCACCGTCACGCCGGTGTCTTTGTTTCGCGAGGAAAGGAGGATCACGTAAGGAGCGCAGTAATTGTCGCGATGAAAATCTACTGACCTTGTCACAGTTGTTGACCCGCAGCTTGGCTCCTGGCCTTGAGGTCTACGGAGAGAAGCGCATCACTGTCGAGAACTCTGAGAAGGGCGAGGATGGTGCCCCCGTTTCTACCAAGGTCGAGTACCGTGTCTGGAACCCTTTCCGCAGCAAGTTGGCTGCCGGTATCATTGGTAAGTGATCAAGCTTCTCCTGTCGCATTGCCGCGCACTGCGCAAGAGCTCTCATCCGGTCGCAACATGCGCTAATGCGATGGTGAACAGGTGGTATTGAGAAGATTTACATGCACCCCGGTGCCAAGGTCCTCTACCTTGGTGCTGCCTCGGGTACCTCCGTCAGTCACGTCGCCGATCTCGTCGGTCCTACCGGAAACGTCTACGGTGTCGAGTTCTCCCACCGATCTGGCCGTGATCTTGTCAACATGGCCCAGAACCGTACCAACGTTATCCCCATTGTCGAGGATGCCCGCCACCCTCTCCGATACAGAATGCTCGTCCCCATGGTCGACTGCATCTTCGCCGACGTTGCCCAGCCCGACCAGGCCCGTATCGTTGCTCTCAACGCCCACATGTTCCTGAAGGTTGGCGGTGGTGTCGTTATCTCCATCAAGGCAAACTGTATCGACAGCACGGCTCCCGCCGAGGCTGTTTTCGCACAAGAGGTCCAGAAGCTGAGGGCAGAGCGCATCAAGCCTCAAGAGCAGCTTACCCTGGAGCCTTACGAGAGGTCAGTCCCCGCCCATGCGTCAAACTGCTATCATCATGCTAATGCCAGAACAGAGATCACTGTATCGTCATCGGTCAATACCAGGAGGCCAAATAGGCGTTTCCTCGGGCGAGGCGATTGGAACAATGATTTGTTAATGTGTGAATACTCCTGCAAGGGTTCTGTGGTTGGCGCCTATCTTCACAGGCATCGGCGCAATGGGCGTTGGGGAAAACAGGTCAAATTTTTTGCTTAGTTCTATGCATTTTCTCATCGGCAAGGCGTATAAAAACGGCTGATACCACCAACCGAGTCCCAGCCCTGAGCTTTTCGTGACCATTTCTGGGAGCCATTGCGCCCCAACAATTTGGCAGCCAGCTCTTCTGCTTTTGATCAGAATACAATGGTAGCCCGTACGCGTAATTAAGGTATAATACATTCAGCACTTACGAATCGACGTCATTGGACGTCTGCGAAATGCGATTTGTTTCAGCCAACACAGATCCCTGGTTTCCCAACGCCTCAAACCTTCTATCGAAAACATTCATCGCGATTCCAGAGATTTACAAATCAAATCTGTCACAAAAATCCCGCACAGTGAACGCCCATGTATTGTAAACACCATATTTGCTTTGTCTGGCCATTCAGACAGTCTCCATTACTAATATGGATCGGACGTAAAAGCTCTTGCTCGAGACGTGTGAACGGGCTGTTCCTGCCCTTGTGTTTGCAGCTGCTGAAAGTGCTGTTGGAAGTATTGCTGCTGCTGTTCATGTGACTGTTGGCTGTGTTGATATGGTGGATAGAATGGTGGTAGCGGTTGTTGGTGCTGCAGATCGAAAGTTTGATGTTGCTGCTGTGGAGGAGTGGCCGCTTGTGTCTGTCCCAGAGGCAGGACGAGTTGCCCTGATGATGGGTTCTGCTCCGCCGGAAGATGGGGCTGGTACGGCAAAGCGCTGGTGAATATTCCGAGGCCAGGATTCGGAGGACTGAGGGCCTCGAGATTGGGCGTCACGTTCATGACCAGGTTGACGGTGGGCTCGGGCGTCCAGTCCATCGAGTCGGAGTCCTCTTCTTCCTCCTCGTCGTCTTCCTCGTCTTCTGCCATCAGGAACGCGACAATACTGGGCCCGATCTGCTCCAAGGCCGTGGTCAACACGCGACGGAGCCGCCTGTCCCTCTTTCTGATCCAGTCCAGGCTCTTCTTGTTTTGGACACAGTCGGCTCGGAGGCATACGAAATGCCCGTTCTGCAAGGCCGTGGGACGAAGCATGGAGAAGACGTCATTCTGGGCTGGGGGAAACCGACTTGGGTCGACAAATCCGGCATCTGACATGTCCGATCCTGAGCTATCCGTCGTGTCAGTCTCCTCGCTGTCGAGATCGTGCTGCCAATTCCACCGCTGGTGACCTTGGTGGCGATAAGCGTGGTGAAGATGGTGGTTCTGGTGCTGGTTCTGGTAATGATGGCTATTCTGACTGTCGTGCCGCCCATGCTGTCTGTGCCTGGATCCGTGCTGCACGCTGGCGTGGCCACCTCGAGCCCAACGGCTGCTGTTGTTGTCGCGGACGCCGTTCCCTTCGCTTCCACTTCGCCTGTGATTCCTGTTTCTGCTCCTGTTGCCCCTGTTTCGGGCCATTCTTGTTGACTCGGATTGATGTTGTGGATATGTGGTTTTGTCATGAATTTGTTACGTTTGCCATGTTCGGACCATTGGGCTCAGCGCTCGGGAATTTATATGCGTTCCTGTTCACGCCTCGATTTACTTCTGGTTCTGTAAAAAAAAATTGTATGTAAATGAGTTGAGCACCCGGGGCTCCAGGAAGCAGGAGAAATGTTCTAGAACTCTAGTGAAATATGGCTCCAACGTGTATATATGTGCAGTCGTTTAGGCCTTGCAACAGCCAAGTCTTGGTTCTGGCACATTTCACTTGTCCGAAAGAACATGTATTGCGATGTCTTTGGGCGCCATTGTTCTCCTGCAACACCGCGGAGCGAACGAGAGGCCCTGTCGGTTTTACATCCCGGATCGCTGAAAGAGATATTCCACCAGGCTTCCATGATAATTCCATACCATGAAGGATGGGATTCCTGATGAATTAGGCATCGCAAAATGAAATTGGATCTTGGATGAAATAATGGCCGCAAAGAACTAAGGATCGCCGAGAGGGGCAAACTTTATTGTGTGAATGATATTCCCGAGGAATATCACCCTGCTTTCTTGAATCCTCGAGGGTAGACTTGTCGTCGACGTGAGAGAGGGTGGGAGATAATAAATATTCATTGGCCTGATCTGAAAGGCCTTGTCGGACCCTTTGTCAGTGGCTCATGCAGCTGCTTGATAAATTTCATGAGGCTTTGAGGCCACTCAGCGCGTCCAAATATGAACAAAGACAAACAAATGGACAGCAAAAGAAACGTGCAAATTCAAAACATGTAGTGGTCGACTAAAAGACACTGCTCTTGATCAAAGCAGGCGCCCGCAAGGCTGACCAGCGGAACTGCTTCCATGAAATTTTTCCAGATCGGCCCCTGTTGAGGCATACATACTAAACTACGAGCGCATGTCTCATGAGTTGTAGCCGAGCCAAAGATATAGTCATGGCAGTCTCTCTAGCCCTCGACTTCCACGTAGAGTGGACAAGGACCATTGTTACATTGGTCACAATATTCAGCCATAATATTCGATGGCGGGACCAACAAGAACTTTGCCATTGTCCGGCTGACAAACCCGATAAGCCCGAATTTTCAAATTGTGACAGTCATACACCGATATCATAAACCGGGTGGTAAATCGTTGAACAAACCCTAGTTCCTACTATTGGTGGTCATGACATGGACTACAAACATGTATCATCGGTTGTAGCGCACATCCAATTCCAATGGAGTGGGCTTTGGCAGCTTCATAATCGCTACAGACGGCGCGTGTGGTCAAACCTTTCGTGAGCCTCATGGGAAGCTGTAGGACATGCCGAAGCAAGCCAACGTCGTTCGGTATCGCGATGTTGCCTGGCGTCGTGCTTCCTTACACGATTCCGTAATCGCAGCATCATTGTCCGCCCATCACACCATGTGCCGTTGAACTTGGATCGGCCAAGGTGGCTAGCGACTGTGAACAGTGTCCTTGTCCAGCTGATTTCGAAATCGTTCAATGCCCATGCTAAAATATGCGTTGTTCCATGATGTATGTACGAAGTTCCACCCCAAAGCATGTCAGCTCGGACATCGATGCGGCAAGGTAATACAGAACATAGCCCGAGCTAGATCGGGCCGGACCATGATACAAGGGCGCGTGCAGCTCCGCTGAACACCCGATGGTCCCGATCACGATTCCGCTGGCACGAGATTGGACACGATCAATACTCGCTACAGCGGAATTGGCCTTTTGATCCCTTTCTTCCCTCTTGACAGCGGGAGATTGAATCATCGTGATGTGGGATTTCTCCCTGCGCAGGTAATTTTCTAGTCATTCCGAAAGACTGTTGTTTCGTCACTAGGAAAGAGCTACCCAGCAGCAACGAGCTGAAAGGAAATGTCGCCGCAAGCAAAGGCAGGCGCTGCCCGACGGTTGAGAGAAAGAAAAGAAAAAAAAGCCTTAAAAGTTTTGCCATGCGCCAACGGCTGGCTGCGCCGATTGCGCAAGGGCGGGAAGGCGCATCTCATCTCTGCCTACCTAGGCCAAATATCGAAATATTGAACGACTTGGACCCAGCACGTCGTTTCTTTTCTCAACCGTCAACCCTAAAAGATCTCACTCACGCCACCGTTGAAACAAGAGCGCACTTGACGTGCCGTCCAAGACAAGCCCATTCAAAAGCGACCACTAGAATCTGCTAAAGTTGCGGCGCGAATTAGGCGAGCCGCTGCGAGAGGCCGTGCGACAATCACAAGCACCCAAAGCACGGTCAGTTCACAGTCCTGCCGCGCTACGGTATCGGCCTCGGGATGAAGCGCTGCAGCGCCATTGCAGTGCAGTGCAGCTTTTGGCCCTACGGATATGAAGGATATGCATCGTTTTGCAGCTGCTGCTAGTCTCGATATCTTGATTCGCCATTCCTAACGTCCCAGCAATCGCCAGGCACGCTTTTCCCAAGCCATCGTTCATTCACTAATGTATCAACGAAATCCAAAAAGACAGATCCCCACGCGACAGCCATGATTGCTACTGATTTCGGTTGACAGTATTCCGACACGAACTCTGTTGGAGTATGTAGTCGGATGAAGTCCCATTGGGCGCAACCGAGATATGCATCCTCTGCCCAATTGTGCGTTGCCGGACAAGGGTTTGTAACTTTTCCTCCGATATGCCAAGCTGGGGTAGGATGCATCTGTTCGTTCCCTTCCCTGCAGCTGGGTCTCAATTCTACCCAGCCGTGATCCTGGCTCAAGTAATGACGAGTGACGAGCCCATTAACCAAACAGCGCTGAGCAAAGACTGTTTCTCACACCACTCGCCTGTTCTGTCCCCCGCGTTGTCCAACCCCTGTCTCGAGGCGTCCGAGCGGACATTCAAAGTACTCCTCCTGACCCGAGGGTACCACGGACTACGTCGCCCAGTGTATCCTGGGAGTAGCCACGCTGATGACACGGAATAGCCATGCCAGCAGTCAGCACACGTACCCGTAAACGGTGGAGTAGCCAGAGACACTCTGCCAGACCAGGCAGATTACAGTATGAAGTGCCCCCTGCCCCGATACCCTCGAGCTCTCGAACATTTCTCCCCACCTGGATCGCCTGAATCTAAAGATTCCCCTGGTCAAGATACTGGGGTCGCCTTCTGCATACTTCATCGTCCCTCTAGGCCCTGAGCACCATACATACAACCCTTGTTGCCAACATGGACTTGGTCGACCTGGGAGATGTTCTTAGTAGTTAACCGTAGGCTACTTATGGTTCCGTACAGTCGGTGCTTTGACTGTTCTTCTGAGCCTCCTCGCCTTTGGAAACCGCCCTTGGCCCTTTCGACTGTTTCCCGTCTGTTTGCCTTGACGCTATTGTGGGCTACTCGTATTCAAATTCCAACCAGTGTGCTCTTATACATACAGGCCGCCCTTGCAAGGAGAAGAGTCAAACCAAATCACTTGGGATAAGTGAAATTGCCCTGACAGCACCGGTGTCCTGACTCGAAGTTCTTCACCTCATCTTTTCTCAGCAACTCAACCCATTACAACAGCGAATCAATCTGGACGTCTGCGTATTGTCCCGGCCTTCCAACTGATCAAGCGACCAAGAAGATCACGATCTTCCTTGATTCTTACCAGATGAAATCAGCACTTCTTCGACCATAGATCGGGGTTCTCGGCGACTTTCCGTCTCATCACGCGCTCCTAAATCCTTCCCGTGTAGGATCCAGTTGCTACAACCTTATCATTGCGGGAAAGCTTGATCAGAGGTAGCCACCATGTCGACGATAAATTCCGGCGCTCTGAGTCTGGAGCAGAAGATATCCATCAATGCAATCGAACGGTCTGGGTCTATTCTATCAGTGATCGGATGCATATTCATCATCGTCACCTTTTCGATATCGAAAGCTTTCCATAAGCCGATCAACAGATTGGTCTTCTACGCCTCATTCGGTAACATGATGACCAATATTGCGACTCTCATGGCTCGAGAGTTTGTCGATACGCCCAATTCTGCAGGCTGCCAATTCCAAGCCTTCCTTATTCAAATGTACGCATCATCTCGTCTCTTCATACTATGTAGTTTGACTTACTTGTTGCCGCAGGTTTCTTCCGGCGGACGCATTGTGGACCTTGGCTATGGCTGTTAATGTGTATCTAACCTTTTACTACAAATTTGACGCTGAGCGACTACGAAAGGTGGAGCTTTGGTATTTTCTGTTCTGTTATGGAATACCATTCGTGCCCGCCATCGCTTTCATCTTTGTCTCGGATCAACGGGGTCGAATGTACGGAGATGCCGCACTTTGGTGCTGGGTCGCGCAGGAATGGGACGTCTTTCGCATCGCCACTTTCTATGGGCCTGTCTGGTAAGCTTTCCGTGCTGGTTCGACTTGGCTACACATTACTTCTAACACAAATCACAGGCTCGTGATCATTGCTACTTTTGCCATTTACCTTCGGGCAGGGCGTGATATCTATGACAAGCGCAGACAGCTTCGATACTTCAACAGCAGCCACGATCCAGATCTTCTCACGATGGACGATCCCTTCTCACACAAGACGACCGAGGTCATGGTTACTACCGAAGATGCCGTTGAGAGCAGTGACAGCATCGACCTTGCAACACTTGGACGCGATGGGGAAAACGTGGGATCTTCTCATGGTGCCGGCCCCAGTGCTGCCTATTCGGTGACCATCTCTTCCGAGATTCCGGCCAATCGCCTTTCACGCCCGGAATTCAAGACGCCTGCCCAAGGAAACGTACAGATCCGTGAACCCGCGTCGGCTCGACCTCGGACCCGGCGGAGGGCAGCCTTTGAAGCCAACACGGCCGCATGGTCTTACGCTCGTTGCGCCATTCTATTCTTTACAGCAATTCTCATTACTTGGATTCCATCCTCAGCAAACCGCGTATTCAGTGTCGTGCACCCAGGGGAAGCTTCTATCCCGCTGGAGTTCATGAGCGCCATCGTGCTGCCATTGCAGGGCTTCTGGAACGCCGTCATTTACCTATCGACATCGTGGTCGGCTTGCAAGTATTTCTTTTCCGAAATGAGTCACCGCTCAAAGCCCTCGGAACGCACGACAGCCACTTCTACTGGGGGCATCGCTGGGAGGAAGCCTGGCTACAAACGACCTAGCCGCAGGTCGAAACAATTATATGATACGGAAAGCATGACGGAGCTGGCCAACTCATCCAGACAACATTCAGATGAAGAGTCAAAGTCACAGATGTAGTGATCGACCACTTCTCTTGGATCGGTTCTGTTGATAAAAAGCCAAGTATGTAGAATGGTGTTTACGATAGCCGCACAGTCACTTGGCAATTATTGTTAATTTTTATGTTAAAAATTCTACCTCATCATCTCTACGAAAGCTCTCTTCTTGCATACAATGTTCGGACTTTAGTTTTGGAAAGATACCTGTTCCCAATGTTTTTGCACGCTATCGAGAGAATTTTAAACGATACAGCAAAGTACGAGGAGGCACCTCGGTCCCTCCTCACCCCTTGCATAAGGGCGACATGCAAGACGGCCGGCGATGTCACCACCCAAGGTAACATCGCTCCATTACGCGTAGAGCAAACCGTGACGGCCGTGTCCAAGCGAGCTCTAGAAGTCCCAAGCCACTGGATTTACCAAATACATGTCACCAAAGCAGCACTCTAGTCCAATGTCAACACAATCAAGGAGACCAAACTCCAGGCTTGAGAGATAAAAAGCCACTATTGCATGGGTCAGTGTCAGCACAAGGGTCTTTACACCTGCCGCTTTCCCCTACAAAGCAAGCTGGCTGTCACGACGGGGGCATCAAAATCTGCGACCCTGGAAATTCGTCACACGAGTGAGTGCTGCATGCTTATATCGTTACCGTCACACACGATGAATCGGCCGAGCATCGCCGTTGGTAAAAATATCGGAGCCCTGATCTAGATTTGTTCTGTTGCCCCTTACTTGCCTCGCGTGCCTGGGAACGTGAAAATTTGTTTTCAAGGTTGCTCTGCCCTGCCTCCAAATCTATCAAAAATTGATCATCATCGGGGCTATGTGCATTGTCCTCACTTGTGCTCTCATGGTTCTACGAGTACTTTGACTGGCAATTTCAATTGATATACCAATAATATGCTTTCTCCTGTGCATCTATCCCAGAGCGCAGCATCTACTCCATGTCCCCATCTTCAGTTTCTCGTTACAGGGAAGCAGGTTGTGTCACCCGTCACTGGTTCCCATGGAACACGAGTGGCGCCCGCCAGAGCTGGCCATAGGCTGGCCAAGGCCGTCGGTCCAAGGCTCGAGAAGATCGGTACCAGTTTGTCATGTTCTATCATCTCTCAAAATATCGAAGACGGTTGGTTGTTAGCCACGAAACCCCGAGTCGAAGGCTTGGTACAAACGTAGGCGACTGGGCCAAGCCCCCGATGCTGACGCCAAGTGAAATGTCATTGCTTGTCTACCTTATCCCAGGCTGGGCCGCGGGGTTGCTTCCAGTGCGGGTCGTCGACTCGGGGGGGCGTCGTCGCTGCCCGCCCATATGGAACGGACCCATATCCAGATTTCTACAGTATACTCTTTCGAGGTAACGGCTCCGAGCCGTCCCATCCACCACAGGTCGTTCAGCCCCAAGACTCAGGGACAGAAAACGGTCGCGGTTGGACATCTGCCGAAAAGATAATTTGTTCCAATCGAGAGGTCATGCTGCACATCTCATATGATTTTTCTGTGGAATTATGAACGGCACAACTATCGATTTCGCACGTCGCGCTAACCATCCGCCCACGAGTCGCGACCCTGTCGCCTGTACTGATCGAGGCATGGCAAATGACAAGCTTGCAAATATGGGCGCTGGATTGGGTTTGGGGGGTTGCGAGATTTCGAAATCATCCAGGGTTTGTCTTCTTTGGTCACTGGTGTCAACCTTGAGGCCCGCTTTGAGCACAGTACTCTTTATAAACTCTGCTTGCCAGCCGGGTGGAGCACTCTGAATCCGGGGTAGCTGACTCGGTTTCTTACCCTGTTCCTCTTCGGCCGGCACGGCACCCCTGTGCAAGTCGAGGCCTTCTCCACCACACATCAATGCGGGCAATTTAAGAAAAAAACTGCAAATTCATCCACAGGTCGCCAGGGCCTGTCTGTATCTCTCTCATTGACAGGTCTCTCAATATGTCAGCGCTTCAAAAGCAGCGTCACGGTGTCGGCCAGAGCCTCGGTATTCGGTGTTGGTCGGCGATTAAAACTTCTTCCTTGGGCACGGCGTCTCCCAGTCTGGCAGATTCGTCCTCATCACGGAAGAAAGTTGCGATAGGCTAGCACACGATACACAAAATACTCGACTCCAATTGCGTGTCCCTATATTTTCCGGGTCACCAAGGTCAATCAATGCAAAGGACGCATAAGATCGGCAATTCAAACAAAGATCTTGAGAATCTTGGGTCGAGCGGGGCATTTTGGTACGTTAGAGATCTTGAACATCCCCGAAAGGAGTGGAAAAAAATCCACCGGAGATCCACGTCATCAGTTGTGTTGCAACCCTTCCCTTCCTCAAGTGCCGACAGATTTGCTTTTTCTGTGTCTGTTTGAGGAATGGCCACACCTCCATTTATTTTTCGTGCTCTTTACGGAATGGATGAACACGATGGGGAGGGGGGTCAAGATCTCCCTGAGACACGTTGGTTTTATGTAGAATTTTTCACTGCAAGGCCGTGTCGCCATGTCTAGAACATGGGGAACGTCTTGTAACAGATACCACCCCTCCCTTTTCACCAGGACAGAGGTGTGTAAGGCCGTGGCATGTATGACAATGGCTCATCACCCTTTTTAGGAGAATCACTACTCCGTGCGATATCATGGAAATATTTCGGGTACACGAAGTAGATTGCTATCGGATGATGGATCTACCCTCCAAGAAATGTGCAAGTTTCTAGTGCAACTTCAAGACGCCGCCGGCCTGCATGAGCAACATGGTATAGTACTCTCGCTCAGACGACTGCATGACCGTCGGGCGGCGAGACCAGCCGATCTCGGTGGGCATTCGCTCGTTGCCTGTGGCAAAGAAGAGAGTCGTCAGCACAAAGTCATCCCCTACTCAAACATGATGGCATCTAGCAAAGAATGACTTACGGAACCAGTACTCGATAAAGGTCTTGTTGACGGTGCCCGTGGTGCCGTCGGCCAGGATCTCGAAGAAGGTGGCGCACTCGCCCCAGCTGAAGCCGTCGGCGAGGCTCGAGAGGGTGAAGTTGGGGTTGGTGGCCTGCGACGTCGCGAGGCGGCCCATGCGCGCGTCGGCGAGCTGCTGCACCGTGATGAAGTCGGTCGTGAAGTACGACGCCGTCTCGGCCCAGACCGTCTCGTTGAACGGGTCCTGGTCGGCGAACCAGGCGTCGGAGCGGCTTGGACATCAAAAGGTTAGTTTCCGTGGGCCATGCACGACTCTCGAGAGCACGCGGGGGGCAGGACTCGCATACCTGAGACTGATGTCGTGCTCCAGGATGTCGTGGCGTCCTAGGTTGAACAGGTCAAAGTTGTCCGTGTTGGGGTAGTCGGGCGCGGTCCGGAGGGCCAGCGGGAACAGGCCCTCGGCGTCGGTGTGGGCAATGTTGAACCCATTGAGCATGGCGTCTCGGAGGATGTCGAGCGTGATGTTCTTGCCGTTGCGCGGTAGGTAGCCGTGGTTGGCCAGCGTGTTGAGTCCCGGGCATGGTCCGCGAGCTGTGAGTTGTCGGCTCATGATCAGTACTCTTGCTCTTCTCCTCTTCTCCGTCTACATGACAACTTACCGTCGTCCGGGCCAGGTGCGATCCATTCCTGAGGAACCCAGGTGTCGTTGCCATCTCTCTTGAGGTATTCGGGCAGAGCGAACACTGTCGCGACAGCGCTGAGCGAGACGAGGAGAGATGCGGACTTCATATTGACTTTCTTTCTGCTTTGTTGATGCTGAGGAACAGTGGACAGTCTGGTTGGATCTACTTCGTCGAGCAAGCCGACTTATATCTTGACTTCCCTATTGGAACATCGACGCAAATATTCCATGTTCTCCTCACGGTTTGCGAGTGCTCTGCCTTCATCTAGATGCCTCTGTCGCACAGCAGGATGGCAATCCCTCCCTCTTGGCACTTCAAAGCGCGCATTGCCGCCGGCGCCGAGGTATCTCATTTTGGCATCTGAAAAGGGCCCTACTACGACGTTCGGTTGCGGTCGCCCAATCGCCAAGTCGACGACAGCAGCTGGCCGGTTGCATTGGGTGTGTATAAGCAATATCGATCTTCGACAGCGGAAGCACGGAAGATCCAGTCGGCGGTTCGAGTCGGTTCTACGCGTGTGTGCGACCCCAGGATATGCAGCATCTATAGAGATCTAGCGCGTCTTGCCGTCTTTTCTCGTTAGGCTTTCCCAAGACGGCTGCCGTTGCGGATATCGAAGGACCTGCAGCCTCAGCCGAGCGACTCCCATCGCTCAGTTACTATTATACTCTTGCTGATTGGTGCGCCCGCCTGGTCCCGTGGCTGCTCGCTATTTGAGCTCCTCCCGCAAAGGGGAATCCCGATGAACCCCACATTTATAGTGTCCATAGAGAGAGACTGACAACTACAGAGGATGCCGCGTTGGCGATGTGATTATTTTAGGAGAAGCCAATCATAATTTATCAGGAAAAAAAACATGAGCAAATCGGATCAAGTCATAGAATTGAGGATGTGGCGTCGACAACGCCAAAGCCACAAGAGGTCATGTGACAACTGGGTTCGCGAGAAGCTGAGTAGAGTCTAGGGCAAAGATGCCGAATCTATCAAATCATCCTGGTCGTAAACATTTCAAATTGTATGGTTTCGCAGTACTGAAGAGATTGCAATCAGAGGGGCATCATGATGTATCGCAATCCTATCGCTTCGACAGCAGGCCCCGTCCAAGCACCGTGACAGCTAGAATGACCTGTGTACCCCATGCCAACTCGAGTATCAGGTTCAAGTGAAATCATATCATGTGTCTCTTTCATATCTGGATGATATTTGAAGATGGGCGGAGATACTCGAATTGATAGAATGATCCAATCTACTCGACATGCTACGCCAAGATTAATATCATAAAAGAATTCATTGCATAGAGTAATCATCTATGGGACAATGCAGTTGTCCGAGGCTTTGGCTGTCAAACCTCGGTCGAAGAGGCAATAGTTGTAACTCGCAGCAGGCAGCCATCGATGCCTCGGTATGTGATGATCAGATAAGATTTAATATATGGCGGCAGATCAGCTTTTCATTGGAAGCCGCCGAGATCTCGCGATATAATATCGATTCGGGATCGTTTCGTCGCTTGCAATGCGAGCTCAGCCATGTTTCCCCACACTTGGGGCTGAAGTTGAAACATAACAAATGACCGTTCAATATTTAGATCTCGCAAAGCTGACCCTACGAGGCCGTAGGCGGATGCGATGCGCCCGTATCGTAGACAGATCTCGATTGCTAGCCATGAATAAGTCCTCGGGTGCGATAGATTGTCTTTGACATCGACTTTATGCGCCCTCGATGCCGAGGTCCTTTGATGGCTAGGCAGATGTGGTGCTCAGCGACGAAAGACGGAGAGAAAGAGGAATCGTGTAGACGGGCGACATCTCAGGCTAGCTTATCTGACGCTATTCATAAGGCACATCGCATTGCTGTATCGGCCCCATCATGGCGTTTAGGAAAGGCTCCGGCTGAAGAATAGTGCTGATTCCCGAGCGTACTTTTGAGGATATATTTTGAGATTGTGGCTTCTTCCGTCGCGGCCGCTCCAATGTCAGCAATGGCGTCGAGAGAAGCTCGTCGGTCGGCATCCCCAAGCCGCCGCCACTCAGCCAGCTCATACTATACGATACGCGCCGCGGCCCCGGGCCTCTGCCATGTGGTCGTCCCCAACGGCCGGTGAAAAGATCCACACCGCCGGGGCGGATTTTCGATATTCTGCTGGGCGCGCGACGGGAATTCCGCGTCTCCAGAGAAACAAGAATCTGGGACGGAATACTTGGAGGCAAGTACTCTTGGGGAAGTGTTTGTACCTTTTTTCTTTCCCGACAGTGTGCGGCCCAGCTGTGCTGTGTCCCTTTCCCCGCATTTTCCCACTGATGAACCCTGCTGCCGCTTTTGCTTTCCACGATCCATGGGCCTTGTGGATATTCTGCGGACAGCGTCCCCGGTGGATATGCCCCTCTCTTCTTCATTCACGTCTTTTGCTGCTCTCGCAGTGGGCCTAGGCGACTGAGAAATGGAGGTAGACAAAAGCCTGACTGCCTACTGTGTAGAGAAGGCAGGCAGTCAAATATCTGCCGACCTCTCGAGTATTGGTATTCGGAACTATTGAGTACGATACAGCATCTGCGCATCTACTATGTATGCGCAGATAATTCCCAGTGAAAAAGGCGATCCCAATCTCTGACAACAAGAGACCACAGCCAATTGGATCTCGGCCCGAGTCAGCATACTTGCAGCGGAAGCTGGCTTGCGGCAAGGATAGGAAAGAAAAGACGATTGCTCGCTTATGCATAGAACACGCTCATATCACTTTTCATCCCCGTTTCAAAAAACACCCTGGACATCTAGCTGCTGGCTACACAGTAGCTCGCTGCTTAAAGTTTGGTGCCTGAAGGGAAAGAGACCCTGGGACGCTGTCGGAGCCTGTCAAGCCGGGTGGTGTCATTGGAAAGACTAGACCTTGTCGGTACTGTAGTATTAGAGGCCATACCCGATTGAACATGAGCAGCCATGTCGTTGGCAGCGACAGCCGGATCTACGTAGTAAGAGTGACAGAGGCTTGCTGCTTGCATGGGAGGCAGCGACAGGCATCACACTACAGGCGAACTCGATTCCAACTGTGGAACTCCGATGTAACAGCCTCCGAGATCTACGGGCTCCATCTGTTTCTTGGTCGGCGCCATAGTGGTAATTGCTAAGATCAGTCAGCCTCAATACCGTCCGAGCAATCTTCTTTTTCCTGGTAGATTCGTCACCAACCCTGGGATGTCGATGCCTGCCCACGAGATTAGTGTAGATGGAGAGATTGCCACTTCGTAGACCATGTCGACAGGGCATCGTCGGGGGATTATGCACGTGCTCGACTGCCAGTCTTGATGCTACAGTACCACATTCTCTCCAGCTTGGCACGATCAGTCAATCACCTTGGTCGAGGTTCGTATCAAATGCTTGGCTAGATTTCGAGATCAATAGACCAGAGACAGCTTTAATTTCATCAAATTCGGGGGCAGAGTGATAAGAGGGCTTGTCGTTTTCCATGAGGAACCGTCACAGCATCAACATAACTTTTACCGATACTTTCATCACTATATAGGTCTGGTCTCAACCTTTCCAGAGTCTATCGAAGCCTTATTTACATTCGTTCCTCAATTCCAAGCACTGTGTCCCGTCGTCCATCCCGTGCGTAATTGTGAATCGGCTCATCCAGCTCCCTATATACCCCCAAGTCTGTTCAGAACGACTGCAGCAGACTGGACCCTATAGAACAAAACCTTTTGCCACTCGTGAAAAAACCATGGAAACGCTTTTTCTCCCATCAATGCCATGCTGCCAATCGCCGTGTCGTCGTGCTTTATCAAGCCAAATTTGAGAACTGGAAAGCAGAAAGACTGCCTTCCCAATTCCACTTCCAGGGCTTTATTGAGCAGGAACTTCCAAGATTCACGTATCAATTCTTGGCCACGTCGGGTCTCTTGACACCCTTGACAAAGAAGTAGGAGAAGTGAGTCTTGTACTCGGCGCACTCCTTGAGAATGTCCTCGTCCTCCCACCACCAGCTCCTGGCGCCGACGACAAGCTTGCCCCAGATCTCCTGCCAGAGCATGTGCATAGCAATACAGCGCGCCTCGGCCAAGACGGGTCCGCCGTGACCCGCGATCTCGTCGGCGCCGCCGTAACCCTCCAGGGCGACGGGCGCGCGGCACTCGGTGAAGCGGCTGCTCGGTCCGAGGAGGCCGGCGATTCGCATCTTGGCCGGGATGGTGCGGCTGGGAACGGTCGAGCGGCCGTGCTTCTCGAGCTCGAGGAGGAGGTGGTCCTTCATCCACTTGCGCAGCAGCGGGCCGAAGCTGCTCTCCTCGGAGGGGCACGCGTCCATCAGCGCGACGTACAGGAAGCCTCCGCTGGCGAGGGTATAATGGATCTCCGTGAGGAAGACGGAAATGTCGCGCTCCTCGAGCACAGATCCCATGCGCAGGCACGTGACGGCGGCGATGCGCTCCTTGATCTTTTGATTCAACTTGAACTCGACGTAGCCGAGTCTGGCCTTGACCGTGGGAGCGTCCACCGAGGTGACATTGGCGAAGAACGTTCGGTCCATGGGAAAGCTGGCGACGTGTGTGAGCTTGACGCCTTCCTGCAAGGCTGCTGCAATAAAGGTTGCAGAGGCTTCAACACACATATTAGTCATTAGGAAAAGGTGGTACAGAATGCTTACAGCTATTGCAAGCCACAAAAAGCAAGATCGGGGAAGGACGTCACTTACAGGTGTCGTCGTATAGAGCAAGGATATGTGGCTTGGTATCCAGGCCGTAGGAGATCTGCTGAAGATCTCTGGCGTATCCCTCTTCTTGATTGAGAAAAGAGAACATCCATCTCTTCTGGATTGCCTCCCACTCTTGGTACATTCTCGAGTCGCCTAGAATGGGCAACTTGGCCTTGAGGTTGGCCAACATGATCTCGGGAGCAGCTGTGGCCATCATGACGATGTCTCTGCGCAAGGAGGTCAAGTTGCTGTGGAGCCAATAGGCAGGCTCTCTGACCTTCACATCTTGGCCGGGAGGCGTGGGATCGGTCGGACCTGGAACTTCCTTACGTCCTCGTCCTCTGGCCTTGGGAGGAATCGGCGGGGCGATTTCCGAGTCATCGTACATGGAGACTGTATGGACATCTCTCATGAAAGGGGAAGGGGGAGGCATCGTCGGAGGAGGTCCCTGAGTAGGAGGCAGGCTCTCCACGGGGGGCGGATTGATTCTAGGGAGGACCTGTGATCTCTTAGGCCGAGGCGGAGGCAGCATTGCGGTCAAGATATCAGTGACTCGTGAAGGCTTCTGCTTGGATGCATCATTCTGTGCCTTCGTGCTCGGCACGAAGGCAGGGAGGTATCCATTCTTTCCGCGCTGGTCATCAGCTGCGACCTTCTTCTTGAAGTCCAGTTCTTGGAACGACAGCATCAGCGAGTCGTCGGTGTCGTCGAAGAATTGAGGAACACTGATCAGGATAAACAAGTCAACGTCTTTGTGGAATACAGTTTGAATGGAAGGCACTTACCCGAGCTTGCGTGCCTTCAAGGGGGCTCTAACAAACTTGTCGCCATCGGACGAGATGCGAACCTCGGAAGTCACATCACTGCGGCCGTCATCTGGAGATCGAGGAGAGACAATGGTCTCCTTGTCCCTAGCGACGAATGAGGACATGCCCAATATCTGGAGCTGTTGCTCCGACTGGACCAGCTTGCCGTCTCCCACATTGTGCGGGTCCGTCATGGATCGTGAATTTCGCGAATCGCGGGGTGAGTCACTTGCCAGTGTACTAGCCGTGGCAAATGAAGGCGTCGCAGACTCTGTGATGGGGGACGAGTGTCAGTATGCAAGACCAAATGCGTTCAAGAAAGGGTTACTAGAATTACCTCTGGAGGGGGCGAGCGAGGACTGCTCGCTAGTCGTCTGAAGCAAAGGGGTGTTCTCGGCGTTTGCATCGCCGCCACCTGCTCCTGCCTCCAAGATCTTGACCAGCTCAGACAATCCGACCGGTCCTGGGTCGGAGGCACCTGTCGGAGACTTGGGCTCCATAACGGAATCGCCAGCATTGGATGCGGCCTCACTCATGGACTTGTTGCGACCTCTCTTTGAGAGAAATCCGAACCTACTCTCGCTGCTGCGACCTGAACCTCCGGTCGAGCTGGAGACCTGTGAGTTGCGCTTGTCCTCCAACTTGCGCTGGCTATCCCTCTGAGCCTTGTAGCTCTTGTAGCTCTGGATGACTCTAGTTGGATCCTCCTTTCCTTCCTTTGCTGCGGCCTCTCTTGCGCGCCTCTCCCATTGCTTACGGACGTTGCGCTCTCCGACGTGCTCTACGTTCGGGTCGGCGAAAGAAATTTCGAACATGGTTGCGAACTGGTGATGGTTGTTGCGCTGCGCAACAGCTAAGCTCAAGGCGATGAGGTGATTGATGAGTGATGTCTTCGTGAAATAGAAGAACGGCGTGGATTCGCTGTTTCTCTTGTGCGTGCTCGTGTCAGGCAGTTCTTTTTCTTCCAGAGCTGAAGTGATCGATCATGCTGCGACGGGTTCAAATTTGTTTTCGTGGAAAGGCGAGGAAGCAGCCTATCTATACTCCGGAAAGCTGGTGGCAGTACGCGGTTGCTTCGAGAAGAATCAGAGCAGCCACCAGAAGGCGAGGATGTGATTCAGATAACCAGTCGAGGACAGCTTCTGCAGTTGATGCAGCAGGAAAATCACAGAGCTAGCTACAAAGCTGAGTGATGAGGGGCAGCTGCTTTAACCAAGCTGCCAGGCGATTGCGTGGGTTGCCCGGGCGATTATTCACTGATCTCGTTGGCAAAGTGGGAGCGACGTGGCCAACCCGTCTAGAAATCGGACGACAAATGGAGGCGATCACCAGCTACAGAACTAACAAAGAAAAAGGAGTCCCTGAGCACCTAGGAGTAGTGAGAAGGATGAGACAGATATGGTGCGTTGGGTCAAGCTTCGAGTCCATGGGCAGCTGCAGAAGAGCGCGGAATTTGAGAGGACGTTGAAAATAGACGAGTGAAGGTGATAGAGCTTAGGCAGCTTCCCGTTGCCGCTGTTCAACTTTGGGTGGCCAGCGAAACTGTATGCTAACAATCACGTGCAGATGGTCACCGATTCCATCGGTACGCGCTGACTATCATGCCTCGTGGTCGCGAAACATATCTGCAAAGCCATAAGTCAATCATTCACTTTCTCGAGTACAGAAGAAATAGATATGGGTCTGATAGGGCTGGACGAACCACTCAAGCACACATGAGAGCACGGTCATCTTTGAGATCCGCTAACAGAGAGAGGATTTCTCATGGGTGTCTTTGTAGATTGTGAGTAGTGATCAGCTCGCAATAGCTAAGTGGTGTTTTCAACTGGTAGTTCGAGCACATGAATCACCGCGGACATGTCGGATAGAAGAGTAGAGAAAATGTTGCAAAAGGTTTCCCATGAACGTCTTTCCACGTGGTAGATACCAACAGATTGTAGTGCGAGGGCTTTAATCATGAGTGGCGCTCTAGATAGCAAGAGCCATCAAGCCTAGCTCGAGAGTGTGTATCACAAGCATCTGTTGGCAGGAACGAGTTGTAGATATGGGATTCCAAATAATCAGTATTACTGGCGGACAACTTGAATACAGGGGCTTGGATACAGGGAGCTACGAATAATAGTCTCTCATCAACTCACTAGACATGCAAGTGGCCATCACTCACTGACAAACCGACGTCATTTCCAACCTCGTCAGTAGGATGGGTGGTCTGGCCTCGAACCCCTTTGTCAGATGGTATTAAGCACTGGAAAAGTTCGAGCATGCGATCTTGGTGACCGAATGAGTGACCGAATAGACTGCGGCCCCTGCATCAGCTCATGCGGTTATCCTTGGACCTAATCGCAGAGTGAAGGAAGGATCAGTAGCAAGGCTGAGATCGGCACTGGCCAATCTCTAGGGTGCTCGGCTAGTACGCGGTCATTCTCAGGTAGACCACAACCTAGAACGAAAGCACGAATTCTTGAAGAGCCTGTTTTGATGCGAGAGTGGCTCTATGAGTGGTTGCTGGCTTGTTTTCTGTATGTGTACAGGACAAGCTTTCTGGATATGCTTGTCTCTAATCGGAGGCGGAACGACTCACGGTTGCGTTTCATTGGCTCACCGTCCATTGTCTGTCTATGAGTCGTGCCGAAAATGCGGAACTCGCAGTATCACTCTGCTTTACAATGACCATCTGACGCATGAAAAGGTTAGAGCTTGTCGGAACAGAAGTTGTTTGCTCAGACTCCACAGGCTACCCCCGAGGTCGATCAGTACAAAGAGAGGGGCAGCAGGTTGTACAATAATTCAATCAATTTTTACAGCTGGAGTAGAGAATCAATGCGGTCTATGGCATCCAGGCCGGCATATCGATTCGGTAATCTGATTGGCTTAAGTGAGATTTGTGCTTCTTCGGTTGGAGATGTTATTCTTCAGGCAGGTCATGATTAGATCTGCATCTTGGTGGCTTTAGGTAGCAACAATTTGATTCGCTTTCAAGACTCCAAAAGAAAAAACAAAGAAAGAAGAAAGAACAATAGAAAAACACCTGTCGACCATGCAAGAAATCTTTTGAGGCTGCTTCTCCCACGTAGAACTACCCAGGCGAGCTGGCAAACATCTGAGCAGTCTGCTCACAAAATATTGAGGTCGTCCGAATTGGGTGTGATGTATATCATATCGAAGCATACAAGATCATCGAGTTGCCGTGATGCTCCGATCTGTGACCAGGAGTTTTAAACTGATTGAAGCTCAGACTGTTTGAGTTGGGATAATTCATGAACCTAAATATACTCTAGTCGCGAATACATACTTGCTGCAGCTCACCAAAGTCCTTAACGAATGTTACTCCAAGTACAAAAGAAAGACATCAGAGCTTGGGCAACATGATCCAGAGACAAAAGAGTTTTAAACAAGACACCGATGACAGCACAACACCAAGCTAGTCAACTCCGCAAGAACACAAATTCCGAGACCTATTGCGCACAGCATACACGAGCCGGGGTACACAGAAAACATGTCGTACTACCCAATAAATCGTCTAATCTACCCATCCATGACTCCCTGGGCGATTGTACCGGGTGCGACTTCAATATGCCGTAGCCGATCATTTGTGTGACATGTCTCAAGTGGCTACCAAACCAAGAAGCATTCTAATCCACTGGAGTAAACTCCTTCGTATCTCCATAGAAGACCGCGCAAGGACGAGCATGACATGAGAACGTAAATCACTTCAGGGGGCCATATCTCACCTACTTCCTCCACCAACGTGAATGGTTTGTAGAAGTGACGGGCGCCACAGACGGCTTGTACAGGACAACGTTGCATAATTATTCCCTAGCCAGCCTCGACTTCATCTATCACTTACATATGAGATGGAGATTGATCTCGCGTGGGCCTTGCCCCTGATCTAGTCCATGCGGCTACCACACGTTTTGACGAGCTCTTTCTGCGGCTCGGCAACCGACATGAAGTATGCTTGGCCGCATATCTAGCACGAATTCTCCACCAAGGCCTAGTTCGAGGTGCTGAGTAGTTCGAAGGACGGCAAACGGTACTTCAATATGAATGTCAGTTTATAACAGAAAATTCAGTGCAGTACAACTCATTTTAAAAGGGTTTTCGGATGCTGACTTACAAAATTAGTTTAGTAAGTCTTGACATTCATATTCAACGTTGCCCGGGGATTTATAAGTTCAAGAGCTCGTGAATGATCTGCCACGACAAAAGATGAGTAATTGATCCTCCTGTCTTTATACTCTATGATATATGCCTTGACTTATCAGCACCACTGGTCTCGATTCCTTGTTCTGCTATTCGGCTCAGAGCATCCCGTGACGGCTGTCATGCAGTTGTCCAGATCCATATTGCGGACGGGTAATATGATCAGTCGGTTATTGCACGAGTATACACCCGTAACGTATAAGTGTGTAGAGATCACTATGTCATCCTAAGATCTTGAAGAGATATCTGAGAAGCTCTTGCCGGCCAAGCTCCCCTTGAGTGTCCGAGGTAAGAGCTCTTTCTCACTTCTTTGAGGGCCGTGGACGTCAAGCTTAACGACGCGCGTGATTACCTCGAGCGACTTCCCATACCTTCCTCTTGTTGTAAATAGTCTTCCTTAAGCTCAACGGCGCGCATGCTTACCTCGGACGACTTTTTTCTCTGCCTTCTGTTCTTTAAAGTTTGACTTTTCTCAAATTGAACAATACGCATGCCTACCTCGGACGATTTTTTTCTCTACCTTCACCGGTTTGCGAAATCTTGCTGTCGCCTTTTCAGTCAACGATGCGCGTGCTTACCTCGAACGAAAATTTCCTGCCTTCCCTTTGCTCGTTCAGGCCCAGCTTTTAAGCTGAACGGCGTGCGTACTTACCACGAGCGGCTTTTGCCGACCTTCCTCAAATTCGCTGAACTTCGCTGTCATTACTCAAGTTCCTTAACGGCGCGTGTGCCTGCCTCGAACGAGATCCCCCGACCTTCCCACGGTCCTTGAGGTATTTCAAGTCAACGACGTGTGTGCTTACCTTGAGCGATATTCCTGCTTTATCCGTTCCCATCTCCAAAGCTGAACGACGCGCGCTCCTACCTCGAACAATAGTTTCCTTACCTTCCCACACCTCTTGAATTCTTTCAAGCTGGACGGCGCGCCTGCTTACCTCGAACGTCATTTTCCTGCCTTCCTGCCTCGACCATCTAGAGTGCCTGGTTGCGCACAAACACAGACCACCACATTTTCACCACCTTCCTTGGATCGTCAACCTCATCGGCGCCTCCCAAAGCTTGGCGAGAGGCGGGCTGCCCCCCACATGCCCGCCGTTGCCTGGCCTCCAGCTATCTGACGGCCTGGGCTGCCCGCAAACAGAGGCTGCCCTGGACCCACGATTTCCCTCTGTTTGTTTGCAGCCAGAGCAAAAAAAGCAGCCCGTGGAAAGAGAAATTTACGGGCCCTTAGCTTGAGACCTGACAACAATCTGGTACTACCTTTTCGTCCGGTCTTGGTTGATCCTCTACTCAACCAAGCTTCTACCCCAACATTTTTTCTCAAGCACCAAATCTTGGGAAGATTCTTTCTTCTTGTACACAACACCATTTCTCTCTCCCGTTTCCTTTTCTCCCGCACAATCCACAATTTTCGTCTGGTGTCTGCAACATCATCACCGCTTCCACCCATCGCAGCGGTTCACGATGGGCACCCTCTACCGGCAGACCGCAAAGGTCTACCGATGGTTCTGCCTCGTCGACGCCATCGTCCGCGGCTTGCACTGCCGCGCCCAGGATCGCGTCACCGGCTCGTTTGTCGGTAAATACTTCCGCATCGATAAGTCTGGTCACGTAAGTCAAACAAACTTCCATCTTCTATCTCATCTCTTCAGTCTTTTCTATGTTTCCTCCCCAGCTTTAGCTCGATTATCACTTGTGTCTGAGTGTTCGCACCGTTCGCCGCCATCTTGGGTATCCTCCCGGAGTGACGAGGCCCGCTGCTGACATTCAACAGGAAGATGAGATCCCCGGCACCACCATCACCAAGGAGATCCGCGCAGGCTTGATCACCTTCGCGACCATGGCATATATCATTGCCGTCAATGTAAGTCCATCGTATGGGTGTTTGCCATGAGACCTTTTGCGACGCGCGATGCTAACTGGAAGTTGCGCAGTCTTCCGTCCTCGCCGAGACCGGCGGCAATTGCGTCTGTGACGACATGATCGACCACTGCCGCAACGACCTGGTCTACGCCGCTTGTAAGACTGGTAAGTATTCATGTTCTGCAGAGCGCGGTCCGGCGGCTGACTTTGATTGATGCAGATTTCAAGCATGACCTGATTCAGTCCACTGCTCTTCTCGCCGGTTTCTCCTCTATTGCCTTTGGCTTGTTTACCAACATGCCCGTTGCCTTGGCGTAAGTACACAAATCTCTGCACTACCTCCCAAATGTATCAGTACGGCTTCTAATGGGATATTTCCACAGTCCGGGCATGGGCGTCAACGCCTACTTTGCCTACCAAGTCGTCGGCTGGCATGGAACCGGTAACGTCTCGTACTCTCTGGCCCTGACTGCCGTCTTTGTCGAAGGCTTGATCTTTCTGCTCTTGTCCTTCCTCGGCATGAGACAGTGGCTGATGAAGGCCATCCCGACTACCATCAAAGTCGCCTCGGGCGTCGGTATCGGCATGTTCCTCACGA
The DNA here is from genome assembly GCA_018115615.1 of Pestalotiopsis sp. DP-2020a. Lineage (NCBI taxonomy): Eukaryota > Fungi > Ascomycota > Sordariomycetes > Amphisphaeriales > Sporocadaceae > Pestalotiopsis > Pestalotiopsis sp. DP-2020a. Next base: position 137,785 of record JACVEI010000069.1, on the reverse strand, counting down.
TCGTCGGCTTGTCGTACTCGGTTGGTATTGGTGCCATTACTGGTGGAAAGAATACGCCGCTCGCGCTCGCTGGTTGTCCTCCCGAGAACCTGGTCGACGGCGTCTGTGCCACGGGCATCATGACAAACCCTACTGTAAGTCGCCCAACCTGCTCAGGTCTTGGAGGATCGTCGCCTGACTGTAATTACTTAGATGTGGCTCGGTTTCCTCCTTGGCGGCATCTTCGTCGCTGTCATGATGGCATACAGGTGCAAGTTCGCAATTGTGATCGGCATTGCCCTAGTCACCATCGTTTCCTGGCCGTAAGTTTTCTCTCAACCCGTCTTCCCCATTCCTTGATCATCTCAAGCTGTACTCACTCATCTTCTTGTAGTCGCGGTACCAGTATCACTTATTTCCCTTCCACCCCCGAGGGAGATGAACGATTCGACTTCTTCAAGCAAGTCGTTGCTTTCCGTCCCGTCAACAACCTCGCGTTCGCCCACGACTGGAACATCACTGGCGCTGCTGGCACTCATTTCTGCCTGGCCCTGTTCACCTTCCTGTACGTCGACATCGTCGACTGTACCGCCACCCTGGCCGCCATGGCGAGACTGTCCAGCACCTCTGATGAGGCCGGCAACTTTCCGCGCTCGACCGCTGCCTACTGCACAGATGCCACTTTCATCTCTGTCGGCACATTTTTCGGCTGCGCTCCCGTTACCGCTTTTATTGAGAGCGCTGCTGGAATCATGTCGGGTGGTCGAACTGGAATCACTGCCATGTCTACTGGTGTCTGTTTCCTGGTGGCATCCTTCTTCACCCCCATCTTCGCATCCATACCCCCCTGGGCCACTGGTTCTGCCCTCATACTGGTAAGTAAATGGCCTCTTGAGTCTCTTGTTGTTCACCAGACTAATCAAGCCGGGATTTCAGATTGGCTGCACCATGATTAGTCAGATCAAGGAGATCAACTGGAAGTATCACGGCGACGCCATTCCGTCCTTTGTCACGTTCGTCATGATGCCGCTCACCTACAGTGTCGCCTATGGCCTAATTGCGTAAGTCAGGCTCCCAGGAATTCCCGCTCCCGTCATTGACATGGACACTAACCATCCACTGCTGCAGGGGCATGTTCACCTACGTCGTCCTCAACACCACGATCTGGCTGGTCTTACAAGTCACGCGCAGCCCTCCCGAGGGCTACTACGAGAAGGAGGTCCACCGCTGGCACATCGGCGAGGAGGACCTGCCGGCCTGGATGCGCAAGCTCATTGACTGGTTCTACGAGCTCCGCTACCACCTCGGCTACCGGCGCCGCCAGCAGCAAGGCCTCAATAACCCTAAGGAAGGCATTGAGATGGCTGTTCGCAACAACCCTTATCGCGAGGGTCGTGGTGCTACTAACGTTTCGATCGTCGGTATCCCCGCCGATCTCCGTGCCCAGATCAACCGTTTCATTTGATCCGGGTCGCCGCGTCTGTGCCGACAAAAGATCTCCCTCGCCTGCGCTGCATTGCATCCGGGTCAGTGGGGGATTTTCTGGTCTGCATTGGGGGTTTGTGGATGGTCTAGACGGTGGCTGCTTTCACCGGCATCCGCCATCGAGGCTAGCTTTCAGACCCTCTCTCACACCCTGTTCCAAAAAGCTCGTCGTCGAACGGGAAAGTACATATGGGACGATGGATGAATGGTCTGCTCTGTTTTTGATCCAAGGTACACGGAATTCTTGTACATTGGCAAGCATCTTTGGGCATGCTCGACTCATGGAGCGAGTATTGTATTTGTTGCTGTATGGTAAATAAAAACTCGTTTGAAGGCTCGAGCATCTAGGCAGCCTCGTACGAAAGGACTTTTTGGAATGGAATGGAGGAGGAAGGTTTCCCATAGCAGACAGCTGAAAATTCATGAACTCAAGACTCTGATGGCGAGCATTTCATTTCATACTGTGAGTGAATGTGAGACCAGCTGTGATGATTCTTGTGGTCACTGGGGCCTCTTGACTGGTGTTTTGCCTAGTGTCCCCACTCTTTTCAGCATAGCTCTGGAGGACCCCTGCATGTGTCTCTTGGCACGGCGTCGCTAGCGAACACGTTCGACCATCCTGACGGCAACGAGCTGACGCAAATCCCACGCTGCTGCATTTTCCACGCAAATAAACACACCCCTGGACACACCGAAGCAACTCTCCAGGTGATCGCACTCCCGTAACTTGCAGATCTCGAGGCCCAGATCCGCGCAGAGCTTCATTCGCTTGCTCATGCAGCCGTCATCGAGGCAGCGACCTCTGCCGTAGCTACAAACTACCACCACAATGGCCGACGTGTCCGAATACACGGCCCTCGACATGCCAGAGGCAGCGGCTGCGGACAAGCCCTCGGCCCCGTCTGCCGCCGCCGCTAAGGCTACCAACAAGTTCCAGCATGCCATCTCAGCATGGCGAAGTAAGAACACATGATACATCCGGGGCATACGGGGCTTGAGCGGGATCTGACAGACCCTAGACATCGATTTGACCTCATTGGTCTCGACATTGGACAATACGGCGTCGGACATTGTCGCCTACCAGCGAGACTCGACCGTCCAGCGAAAGGATCTTGCCCAGAAGACCAAGGACTTTAGGAAGCTGGACGATGCGACCAAGTTGACTGAAATCAAGGGGTTGCTCAAGGGTCAGTATCCCCCCGATTCGTCCATGTGTTCTGGGAACTCGAACTGAAATGCGTCTGCCTCGTAGCATACCAAACCTTCATCGACCTTCTGACCAACCACTCTAAATCGACCAACTCTGCATTCCTCCAGGTGTACTCGGCCTTGTCAGACGCCCCCGATCCGTACCCCCTGCTCGAAGCGTCGGTAGACTCTATGCTCGTGTCTGAAGACACACTACCAAAGCTCGCGGAGGAGAACCAACACTTGCAGACCAATATCACAAAGCTGACCTCGCAGCTGGAAGAGACCGAGTCCAAATTAGAGTCGGAAAGCACTGCTCGGAAGCAACTAGAGTCCAACCTCGACGAAAAAGTAAAGGAAGTTGAGACGTCATGGACCGCTGTTCTGGAAGAGAAGAAGGACAACTGGGAGGCCAAGGAGAAGGCCCTGGAAGAAAAGGTAGAGAACCAGGAGAGGTTGATGACCGAGATCAAGGCAAGCTACGAAGTCAACCAGCGTCTCAAGGGCACAGGGGACTCGGAGGCCGAGGGACAAGGAGCGCATGTCACGAGCGCCGAGCTGGAAATGGTCCACTCGGACCTTGAGCGGACGAGCACACGACTTGCCGAAGTGGAAGCTCGCAACGAACAGCTTCGCTTGGAGTTGGCACAGTCGAAATCGCAAGTGACCACTCAAGCACCTTCGCTCGAAGACGACCCCAGTTACATGCGCATGCGATCCGAGAACTCATCCCTGATTCGAAAACTCGACTCGGCTAGGTTGGAGAAGGAGGGTTTCAAACGCGACATTGACACGAAACTCAGAGGCCTGGAGAGAGAAGTCGGGCTGCTCAAGGAAGACCGCGACAACCTCAAGGCCAAGGTACAAAAGTGGCACGACTATGATGATGTCAAGCAGGAGCTGGAAGTTCTCAAGAGCATTGAATTTGCCACTGGAGACGACGATGATGCCTTGATAACCGAGGCCGACTCGAATGGCAGTGCTGGGAAGAGCAAGGGCGACACGCTGGAGCAGCTCCTGCTCGCTCGTAACAAGAAGCTCAGCGACGAGCTGACCATATTGCGGGTTTCGCATCAGGACCTTCAGAGCAGACTGGAAAATCTGCAAGAAGATATGTCCAGGACCAATGCTGATCTGGAGAGATCCCAGAATCTCAATACGCAGCTTGAGAACGACTTGGCAAACCTGCAAGCAGAGGGACAGAATGCGTTCCCGTCGGGAGCTTCTGTGGTCGGTACCTATGCTCGGTACAATCCCTCGATCGCGCCTGGCAGGCGGGGAGGCAGGACCTCGCCCACATCTTCCATCATTTCTGGCTTCAATCCCCGAGATGGTGGCAGCGGCGAAGCGTACGGCGGCGGTTCTGGCATGTTGCCAATGATCACTGCTCAGCGTGACCGCTTCAAAAAGAGAATAACACAACTCGAAAATGAATTGTCCGACTCTCACCGTACGATATCTCAGCTGCGGTCAGAGACAGCCGCGTTGCAGAAGGACAATCTGCAACTTTACGAAAAGACAAGATATGTATCAACGTATAACCGGGGCACGGCATCCTCGTCCTCTGCCTACTCGAACAACCCGAACCCCTCGACAATAGCGATGGGAGCCTCTGGAAACCCTGGTGTTTCTCTGGACAGGTATCGCCAAGCATACGAATCGAATATTTCACCGTTTGCGGCGTTCAGGGGGCGGGAATCTGCGCGGGCCTACAAACGCATGAGCTTACCTGAGCGCGTCGTCTACTCAGTGACGCGGATGGTGCTCGCCTCGAGAACGAGTCGGAACCTGTTTGCAACATACTGTGTAGCGCTGCACTTGTTGGTCTTCCTTTCGCTATACTGGATGGGCACTTCGGATGCCGAGCAGCACGCAAGCCATCTGAGCTCAGGCGTTGCTGGAGCTGCAGCGTTGGCCGGGTCAGCGGGCAAGGGAGGGACTGGATCAAGCCACGGAGAGTGGAAGGAGGACTCTGGCTTTTAAGATGATCAATGCCTAGATGGGGGAACTGTACAACTTGCAGCCTTCTGTGGCTACCATTTGCGAAAGTTTTATAGCGACACTGTACAACATACCTGGCACGTTCCTGGCCTTAAACGGCATGATTGATCTGAATCGGTATGCTCAAGTGATGTCTTCTTCCTTGTCAGGTTCAAGTATATTCGAGATTGTATGGGTCACTGGCCGTGGCCGCGGGATCAAAAGAAACCGAGAAGAGTAACGGCAATAGCATCGATGACCCTAAAAATGGAGCGAGCACTGCTCCCACACACCCACAAGTGTTTTCTTCATGTATGCAATGTAATCGAGAGAGCGCTTAGAACATTGATCTGCTGCAATATCCGAAGCCCCAGCAGGCAAGCGATTGGCTCTGGGCGCACCGTGGTGAACCACGAGCTGCATTCCACTTCACCCCAGATTGCCACGCGGCATGCTTTTCCTTGACGCGGCGACCTTCAGGTTGGTCTGCTTTGGTTCCAGCAGTCAGCACACACACACACAAGACAAGAATCAGGATTTTGGATGACACAACTACATAGATTGAATCTACCTGAGTGGCTGCCGTCTCGGACGCTGGTGGCCGAGAGCTGGAACAAGTTGCACCCGTCGACGAACTGAAGCTCAAACGGCCGGGCTACACTAAAAAGTGGTCGGCCAGAGTATTATGACTGAAAGGGCCATTCCATTGATGCAATCAATATATTGAGCATGGCCGTCACAGCAAGAGAAGAGTTACACGGGCGCCTGGAGAGAGATATTTTGTTCCTTTTTGGCAATTCAATATGGAGATAATATCAGAGGTTACACCTTCTATGGCCCTTCTGGAGATCGATCCGGGAACAAAAACAAGGCTCCACCACCAAGACGGCTGGCCATCCGTACATAGACGCTCAGTGACCCTGTTGATTGGACCAAATTGGGAAACTGGGCAAATTCGCCGGATTGGGTATGGCCGCGATATTGGCTTTTCCCACCTTGTGGTTTATTTTGGTCTCTTGCGCGCTTGTTTCTTGAAATAGATTTACACTTAAGCGCCCGGCCCAACGTCTCTGCTTGCTTTCTTGCTCCACCTCCCCGCAGATTATATCGGGCAAATTTCGAATCTGCAACCCTGCAGGCTCGAGATTAGCCCACCTTTGCATCTCTGCTCAGATGTAAAAGATCTCGGCGAGTGGAACATTGTCCTGTGGGCGATCCTTGCTCCCGCGCGTCTTATTGGTCTGTACAGGGCAGAATGCTTCTTTCTTATTGTGTTCCCCTCTCAAAAATCAGACCATTCTTCGCTCGTGGACTCGAGGCAGCAAGACTCTCTTGGTCCGACCTATCGGCAGCATGCAGCGATTTGTGGGTGGGCTCTCCCGCAGCCAGAAAACGGGACTGGCTTGGCTTGACTGGTCCTAATATCGATATTTTTCGATATGCACGTCAGCCATGAGTGCAACCAACAGTGGGATGAATGAGCTGGCTGCTGGCTTGACCACGAACACCACAAGTCGGATTCTGCCTGGTCTACCCGAGACCTTAGAAAGGCCCATTGTGCCTCTGCTCTGCTGGAGTGCTACTGCAATGCAGTCTCTCGAGGCTACTGCAACAATTCAGTGTCAACATGACCTGATGTTCGCCTTCCCTCCATCCTCGCCTTGGGTAGTACACCGTGTTTGAGTGGGTAGGTTTGTAGACGGTCACCCGAGCAGCAAGCAGTCTTCCCAATAGGGCATCTGGAAGTTGGCCTCCATACCTACATACACAATACTATACTACCTGACTATCAGAGACTGGCAGCGTGTAAAACACCAAGTGTTTTGCCGCTGTCCACCCCTCCAATTCGAGATTGTCAGCTACACATGGGCCAGCAAGGAAAGCAAGAATTGCATCTCGTACGCCCGCCATGAGGGAATGGAGTGGTACGAAATAGAGTGTGTGGTCTGGCCGATGGCAAGTCGGCCCCCCAAGGGCGCTTGCATCGACGAGGTTGGGCCGCGTCCTCGGACGAGTCAGATGGCCGCTCGAGCTCAAGCCCATGTCGACGAGACCCCTAGCTGCAGATCGCTTGGCTGTTCCATACATCAACCCATGTCCTCTACCCGTTCTCCGTCGACAGGGGCTGTCTAATTGCAGCCGGCCAATCACTTTCACTTCTTCCTTCCCACCTCGTCTCCCCCGGCTTGCCCTTCCACGGCGACGTTGCCCAGGGCGGTTGCAGTAGATTGAGCTTTTCTGCTCGAGGTCATGTATCTCCAGCACCGACGGCGGCCCTCCGAGGTACATGGCCCACATGGAAATGCCCTTTTTCTTCTTCCTCCTACGACGGATATATCCCTGCTGTGCGACTAATTATGTTCTTGCAGGGGTGGACAGTCTCGCGCTGCTTGCTCTACCGCCAGGCGCATACCCTATGGGCATTTCTCTCGCGGGCAGTCTGTATAATAGGAATATCAATCCCACCCTCATCCGTGTGTGCTTTTAAGGCTGCATCATTGCTCGATTCACCATATATATTCCAAGGGTGAATCATTTTCCTTTACTCTTTCTTGGGTTTTTTGAATTCGTCTTTCTATTTTCGGGTTTCTTCTTCTTCGTCATCATATAAAAGCCCTTGTGCACAGGCTGCTTGGAGGGTCCATCGACTATACTCGAAAAAATAGGCAAGAACCACGACTACAACAGGTTGGCATCACACATCAGTATCGACACAGTCAAGATTGTCGAATCACCTCAATATCAGACAAAAACAATCATCGTATTCCTACGATTCTAAATTCAGAATGCACTCCTCGATATTATTGACGGCGGCACTCGGTGCGATGACCGCCATGGCCGCTCCCACATACCCGAGTCTCAACGTCCACGCAGCAGAGCCAGGCTCTTCGGAGACCGTCTCGGAGTACTTCAACATGTTGGCAACCAAGGTCCAGGAGAGCAAGCAGATGGCCGTGGCCCCAGTGTGTGATCTCTCCACTGTGGAACTGCCCGTCGGTATGCAGACTCGCACACCGTCCAACCATTATGCTCAGCTATCTAACAATTCTCCACAGCCCCTACACCTCTGCCAGCAGTGAGCGCAGGCTTGACATTGAAGCACGTGGCCGTGGGCCGCGGTACCCAGAACTACACATGCGACACGACCAACGCCACCGCCGCTCCCGTGCAAATCGGCGCCATGGCGACCCTGTTCAACGCCAGCTGCATCATCTCGACCTACCCGGACCTGACCAACATGGTCACCCGTCTGGCGCTGCAGTTCGACCTGTCGGCCGAGGAGACGCGGCTGGGGCCGAGCAACCTCGCCATCTCGGGCCAGCACTTCTTCACCAACGCCACGACGCCCTTCTTCAACATGGACCGGCCCAACCTGGAGCTGGGCGAGGCGCCCTGCCAGAAGCTCAACGCGACCAACGCGCCTGCGGACGCCACCAAGGGCCCCAACGGCTCGGCGGCGGTCCCGTGGCTCAAGCTGTCCACCCGCGAGGGCGCCACCGGCAACCTGCAAGAGGTCTACCGCGTCCAGACGGCGGGAGGCAGCGCGCCCGCGACCTGCGCAGGCATGGACGCCTCCTTCGAGGTGCAATACTCGGCACAGTAAGTCGGCCTTCTCAAATGCTCCAGTCATTTACTCAGTCACTAACTAAAGCAAACAGATACTTCTTCTACGCGGGCGAGCACACGTCTTGAAACATGTTTGCGGTAGGAGGATGAGGCAGAGCATGAATAATGCTCATGACGATGATGTATGATACCACGGAGGAGGGACACAAATACCTGTGCACATGCGTGATGCACCAACACCAAAACATTCTATACCATACTTTCTCAACACACATATGCCTGGCGTTCCAGGCGTTGAGGTTTTCTTATTATTCCCGACGCGGATTTATTCAAAAGATATAATTATTTTACTCCTTTTCCATACAAAGGCCGGCACTGAAATTCTTCAGCTAGCTAAGGTAGTCATCGATGACGCTCAAGTTCGATAAATAGTGTGTGGTCTGCTCAGGACCGTACCCCAAAAAATAAAAACATCAAAAAATACCTCGAATCATTCTCTTGCTCATTATACTATTTGTGACGGTTTTTTTCCTCTTCCAGATAGCACTTTCTAAATCGTAAGCTTTTCGTTTGCTTCTTCCTAACCCTTTTCACAACTACATCCCAATGTAAGGTGTCTATATGCTAAGCACCCTCTTGGCAAGGCTACCCACCTAGTAGATCCAAGGAAGCCATGCGCGATAGTCGTTGGTTCCAAGACCAAAAGACAAATTTCAAGCCTCGCCTCTGAAACGCGTATGGATAATAAGCTTCCCCGTTCTATTTACTCACTGCGCCTCTCAGCTGGATCTTTCCACCGGACAGATCAGTTGCGCAAGGGTTGCATTTGGGGGGAACCCCTTTGGTTTAGGGCACTCTTCGAAGAAAGAAAATGCAACCCTTCTGTTGCTCCTCCCAAGCAGGCATAACGGCCCCCTACTAGCCCTGTGCGGCGGGCTCCCTCTGAGATGTGGGATATAATACAGGACGATTATATGACTTTGAGGTCTGACGTGCATGAGGCCTGCACTGCGACGCTGGGAAGACTTTGCGACTGGGTTGGTTTATGGAATGCTTCCATCGAGAATCAATTGGGCTCTTCTGGACTCGAGGCACCTGGGACTTGTCATTGCAGTAGGATTTCTTTTGGTCCCTCTTCCTCTGACCTACACTTACGGCGGACTGAGTCTACATGCAATCCGAGGACCATCAATGTTCGTCATGCACATGATGAGTGTAGGAGCCATGGTCTACAAGGGAGGTTGGGCTAGCCGGGTACGGTATACCTGCGCTATCTCGTCACGTCTGAGCTGCACGGCAGCCCGAGACATCACAGCTCGCAGGAGATTCCCTGCCTTATGATGAATCTTTCGGCTTGCCGAACGTTCGGTAACGCGGCGAGCGCAACGTCTTTTTGCACATCGGAACTTCGAGTCTCCCTGGATGAGATCGCACCTGAAACGCGATTCTCAATGATACCTGCATTCGCCATATGTATCCATATGCGCGAAGCCTTGAGCTGCTCCTCCGCGAATGCGATACGTATCCTCCGTTCCCGACCGTCTGGGCAGCGCACTGACCCGGGCTGACACATAAAGCAATGATCACCGAGAGAGATGAAACTACTTGCTCTAGCAAACATGCCGATTTTCAGATGTCTGTGCCTTCTCACGCCATCGCACGGATGATTCGAAAAGTCTCGGGATTATAGAAGGTAGGATTGTGGAGCTTAGTATAGCAGAGCCATAACCTAGTGGAGGGTAGCGTTGATGGATGGGCCCCCCCGAGTCCTAAAAACTCTAATCCACCTATACCAGATACAATACGAGAAAGTTTCACCGAAGGATCTCGCTGCTTATTTAGCCATCAAATGCAGGGAGGAGACTCAAAACATCGTCCGAACTCATCACAGATCTACGCGAAGGATAAGGGCAATCCTTCTCCGGCGGAGGATTTGTATCCACCTCTTCCCCGTATGTTAGTTGACCGGTCCGGGTCACATCGGCTGCATAGGATGAGGGCCGACTTTGATCAGCCATGGCTGTCGCTGTTCTAGCTTTTGCGTATAAAATGCTGAAAAATTGTCGGGGGTTTGAGACTTTTACCTATTTGTCTTGATGATGGTAAATTTTCCATTGAAATCTATAATCAGCTCTAGTTCCGAGATGGTCTTGTTATGTGAGCATGTAAATCCTCGGACCGGACATCGGCCAACCATTCAAAGTCGAGGCAGTTGGCTTTTGGGTAGCATTTGACTCCTTCAATTCTCAAAAAGTGAGAAAGGCCTTTTCTGCCATGTCCCTTACTTTGCAAACTCCTTCAAGTGTTTCTGGCATCCTCCCGTCACGTTCGGCGACCCCTGGCATGTCGAAGGAGCTGAAACGTGGAAACACTGAGCCAATGTGCGCAGCTAAATAGCTGGACCGTTTGATCTTCTGCAGGAGGCGAGAGCCCTGCAGCTTACATACCTCTCGACCTGACAAAACACTTGTACAATGCGCCCCCAAATTTCTAGCACAATTCCATCCTGTCTTTTGTGTCATGGCTATCGCTTACGGACTTTTGATCATTACCACACCCAAGTCTGTGCGCGAGTGTCTCAATACTGCTCATATAGAAATACCAGGATCATAAGCATTATACTGACCTGACCTGCCCCTCAGTGCGACCTTCTCCAATGCTTGCTTTGGACCCGGCTGTACGGATGAAACAATGCTGGCGTGCATAGAGGGATTCTACGCTGGTCATGGCGTAAATATTCATCAACCTTTATTCTCTCTATCAAGAAGCGCGTTGGGTTGGCATGACTGATCTAACGCGCGCTTGTCGATGATACTCTGTACAGGCCAAATTACATCGCTGGCGGACTAATTAGTCTATCGAGTGATCGTCTTATGGAGGGCAAATTTTGCACAATGCGATGAGATCTAGGGGGCTTCATGACTCTCTCAACGCTTGGCGCAAATGTTGTCATGCTCCTAGTGATGTGACCCCAAGGGCCAGCCTCTCGCATGGTGAGTGAATGGCATACGTAGCATGGTGCTGAGGCTCGAGAAGGTCCTTTGACTTGTGTGAAGCTGAACACAAGAGAAAAAGTCCATGTCTTCTTCCACGCCCACTCTGCAATATCATCCTTCCATCTCGACGTCTTCGCCACCGCCCCTCCTTCTGCCCTCAAGACGCTTCTGAGTCGTCTCCTTGGCCTCATCAATCCACTTCTCATAGGCGCCACCTCCTTGGTTGAGCTTCTGCTCCACGACGCCCTTGAGCACGGCGCCGGCAAAGCCGACGAAGTTGTGTCGGCGCAGCGCATTCTCAAATTGCCAGTCCCGTCGCTTCCGCTCTTCCCTCTCCAGCATGTCCATATCTCCAATCTCTCGTGCCTTTATCCTCAGGTCGCGCACCATTGCCATGAGGTTGAAGCGGATCTCGGTAATGTCGTAGCGGTTGATTCGCTTCTGGAGAACTTCCATGACCTTGGTAGGGAACTCGTCGGATGTACACGCGCCATGTGTTATGGGCGCAGGCTGCAGACCGTCGAGCTCGTACAAGGTGCCGTTAATTGGCGTGTAAGCAACAAAGTGGAAGGCGTCCTCGGTTTCGCCACCTGTGCGTTGGGTTTCGTCCACGAATGGGCTGCTCTTGGCGAAGCTGTTGTGTACGTCGCGAATGAGCTCCGAATTGCTTAGGGCCTCGCCACGGAACTCGGGCGGCAGCATCATGGTGAACTCCTTGAAGTCCTTCAGCGACGAGCCGATTTCCACGTCGCCCTCCTTGTTCAAGAGGCAGGATAGCAGGGCTTGCGTGCCGCAAGCATTCTGAATAGTCTGGGCTGCGAAAAACAGGCGCTCGGAAGCATCGTGGTCAAAGTCGCCGTCCAGAGGCTTCTCCGTTGTCGTGTAGGGTCGGTCGGTCGGGTATTTGAAGAGGAAGATGACACCGTAGACGGGGTAGAGGGAGGCAAGCGCATCAGGCTCGAGGGTCAAGAGCTCTTCGAATTGTACATCCTTGACGCCGAGGTTATCGAGCAGGTAGGTGAAGACACCCTGAACTATGTGTCAGCGATTGTATGATATATATCGGAGGGAACAATGAACGTACGGCGTCAGACTCGACTGGCAGAAAGGTTAGTACAAGAACAAATGCGTAGATATTCGGATTGCGACAAGACTAACTTGTGTTCCAACCGCCACTCATCACTGCGGTATTGCAGGTTTGCTGAGAGGAAATGCTGGCAGTATGTGATATGCGCAAACTCGGCTCGTATGAAACTCCTTGCAAGTTGCGAGTGTATTCCGAGGAATTGAATTACGCCGAGGTTGCAGGCGGTGAACTTTTTGTTGATGTTGTTTGAAAGTCTTGGTGTTGAGTGAAGCTCTGGTGGGGGTACGTAATGCCTGGGTACCTGAGCTTTGGAGCTTAAGCTGTTCCCTTAGGTGCCTGTTCGGCGATAAGATAACGTCAGTTCAAGGGTGTCAACCAGCGTCACTGTGCCGTAGCTCCTCCTCAGCGGGCTTTTAGTGGCATGATAGACGCCCAGCCTCGCTCCAGTCGCGGAACCAGGCTGCTATCACAGCAGCTCACCTCCTGAAGCTGTTCCTTTGCCCAGCCGGCGACTCTCTCTACCTTCCTCGACCACTGCTGCTTTCATGATGGTGTTGCAACACTACCATGGCTTCCGATGCGCAAGATGACGAGCGAACTCGGGAGGAAAGCGAGCAATCCGACCTCGAGACAGGCCCCTTCGTGCTCCGTACACTACTCAAGGATGTCCCGCTTTCTGGGGATGGCGCCGAGGATGACGATGTCAAGATCAACTGCGTGGAATATCTAGGTGCGCGCAGACTGCCAGACAACCGACCGCTTCAGACGAACGAACCGAAAGCTAATTCCATGAATGAATAGATGGCAACCTCTACGTCGGCACATCATCTTCGGAGCTTATACACTTCGTTCAGATTCCCGCTGATCCCTCGGATGAATCTGCGACGCCCGTCTTCGTTCAAGCCGCAAGACTCCAACCAGCTTATGCAGAAACGCCGAGCTCGTCCGGTAACCCGAAGCCTGGTATACAGCAAATTCTTCTCCTGCCTCGAGTAGGCAAGGCTTGCATATTGTGCAACGGGACGGTGACCTTTTATTCACTCCCCGAATTGAGCCCAGTATTCAACAATACACAAGTCAAGAACTGCAATTGGATAGGCGGTATTGATTTGAACGAACTTCAAGATGAACATGGAAATTCTCAGGGCGCAGGAGTGACGATCCTGCTTTCTCTGAATCGCCGCATACAAATAGTCAAAATAGGGGAGGATGCTCGAGGCATTAGGAGGATCGATATCCCAGGAACCTCGCTCACCGTCAGGCGCGATACAATTGCTTGCGTGGCGGACTCTCGCAATTACTCCCTGTTGGAAATTGAGCGTCAACTCAAGATCCCTCTCATGTCCATTTCATCTCTCGATGATGCGCAGCCTACTGCAGGACAAACGCAAGATGTTTCCGGTGGTCCCGAGGGCGCCGGTATAACTCGCAGTGCCTCATCTGCTAGCCGTCCACAGTCTGGCCAACAAGAATCCCACCAACACCGCAGGGGCACCAGCTTAGGCAATCTCATAAGTGGGAACAGGAGGCAGGAACAGCCTCAAGCTGATCAAGAAGAGCCAGTCTTCCAAGAGCCGCCCGAATCTCGAGGCACCTCTCCACCCATCGAACAGGCACAGAGTAGGGATGGGACACCACAACCCCAAGCCGAAGGGCTGCCTCGACCAGGACAGGCTCCAAGACCGCGGGACGTTTTGTTGAAGCCACACATAGTCTCGCCAACACCCGATGAGTTCCTTCTCGTCACGGGAACCAGCCCTCTGGAACCAGGTATTGGCATGTTTGTCAATCTGGATGGAGATCCTACGAGGCCTACTGTCGAGTTTGACCGCTATCCTCAGGAGATAGTTGTTGACGGCGGCGTTTCGGATCTATCGACTTCTGGGCCCAACATGGGCGAAGACGACGAAGGATATGTGCTTGCCTCGATGGGACGAGAATTCGAGGATGGCTTACACAATGGCCTGGAGATTCAGAGGTGGGACGGCGACGGATCAGAATCAGAAGCCACAAAGCACTGGCTTGAACCGCCACGAACAAGTTCACCCATTGTGATACCGTCTCAATCGATAGGAATCCGCTCACTCCGAGGATTTAACGAGACTTATTTTCAAGAGATCGTCGACAAACTTTCGCAACAAAGATTTAAGCCGTTTTCACAAGGTCTAGAGGCATCTACCATGTCACTTGGTAGCTTGGACTCTAGAACTGCTTTGACCATGGAGCGTGTGTCGAAGGAAAGGGAGCTGTTTGAAAGGGATAATGACTCTCCTGACGATGGATCCTTACCGGCAGGGTGGGAAACCAATCGTATCAACGAGGAGAAAGAGTTTGCGCGACGATTGGCCGGCACAACCGCTCGACTTGCCGTCTGGTCGGGAGATCACATTTGGTGGGCTCTGCGCAACCCTCTAATTCTACAGCTCGATGCGCAACTCAAAAGTGCATCAAAGTCTTCCATCAACACAGTTGCTGGACGACGAGAATTATTCAGCATACTGAACTCTTTTCGTGGCCGCGACGCGAAATCCGAACTGGAATTCCTCACTTTCAATTATGTGAGACAAAGGACTGGCATTCTGCTGCTGACAAGCTTCCTACAATCTGAAAAAGAGCCTTTCGGCGAACCGGAGCTTCGGGCGCTCGAGGAAGTCCTTGTCGACAGTCTTCTGGATCCACGAGTGGTGTTGTCACTGATACCTGGCGTTCGCAACGAAGTAATAGAGACACGAAGGGGCATCTGGGTTTTTGGCGGCGTGAAAAAAGAAGCCGACGACTACATCGCCACCGACGCATTCGACAAAGGCAGATCCGGAGTCAATGTCCTGTCTCCCTCAACATTGCAATTCTTGAAGCGTTTCCTTGCAGCATGGAGGAAAAAGAAGGGATTCGGTAGCATTCCCGATGAGAATGAGGTTTTCCGAACTGTCGATGCAGCACTCCTTGCATTGCTTTTGGAACTCGACCAGCACTCGCCACCAGGTCTGGCAAGAGGCAAGTCCACACGTTCGGAGCTGTACGAGTTGGTGGACAATGGGGTAGACTGTTTCGAGCGAGCCGAAACGTTGATAGAATCATATCATCGACTTTTCGTGCTTAGCCGCCTATACCAAAGTCGCCGAATGGCTGAAGAGGTACTTACGACATGGCGTCGAATCGTCGAGGGAGAAGAAGATGTCGGCGGTGAATTTCGCGATGGAGAACAACGCATCAGAGAATACCTGAGCAAGATCAGCAACCAAGCCCTGGTACGTGAGTATGGTCTCTGGCTTGCAAATCGCAATCCAAAACTTGGCGTTCAAGTCTTTGCAGAAGAAAAGGGGCGTGCACCCAGGTTTGAACCTACACAGGTCGTTGAGATTCTTCGCGCGGAAGCCCCGGATGCTGTCAAATACTACTTGGAGTATCTGGTTTTCGGCCAAGGGCAGACCATTCACGTGAACGAGTTGATCACATATTACCTGGACATCGTCATTGGTCACCTCGAAGCCTCATCGGAAGCACGCGATGTCTTTGTCGCAACATATGCTGCCTATCGAGCGTTGCGCCCTCTGAAGCCTACCTATCGGCAATTTCTTACAGAGAATGCGCCCGAGGACGATGAGGTATGGCAAAGTCGCCTTCGTCTACTGCAGCTGCTTGGCGGACAGTATGACTACGATTCGGCTGCGATTAGAAGTCGCATTGCCAGCCTGGAGGCTACTGCCCCCGACCTCCTCGTCCCCGAAACCATCATTCTGGACGGACGAGAGCGCAAACATGAAGACGCCCTGCGCCTACTTGTGCATCATCTGGGCGATTATGACACGGCAGTTGCCTACTGCCTCCGTGGAGGCTCCAGTATATACAGCATATATCAAACCACACCACCATCCCCACATCCGACAGCACCAGACAGCACAAAGGCGCCAAAAAGAAGAGAGAGTGCGCCTCCGACAGAAAACGAGCAGGCACGTCTGTTTCGTGCTCTGCTCGGCGAGTTTCTCGAAATCGAAGATGTCAGCGACCGTGTAGAGCAGACAGGGATGATGCTCGAGCGGTTCGGTGGCTGGTTTGACGTAGACGAGGTCTTGAGTCTTATTCCCGACACCTGGAGCGTCGACTTGGTCGCCGGCTTCTTGGTGAGGGCGTTGAGGAGAATGGTTGTAGAAAAGAACGAGACTACGGTCGCGAGAGCGTTGTCGAGTAGTCAATACCTTAGAGTCCAGCATGATCTGGTCACCAAGATAGAGGAGAAAGGGCCAACGTTTGAGGGTGAATAACAAGGGGTGGGTGGCCTGCCCACCTAGTCATTTCTAGGTAGTCATTCATATAGCCGAAATGGTTCGAGGAGACGCTCCAAGCATAGTTACACTTCCATTGCCTACTGAGAAAGTAATCATTATTCATAAACAGTCACAATGTTCCCACCATCCAGCCGTAAAGGTATACTCTGTTTAAACATTACCGCTTCTGGCCACTCATGTTTATTTTTATCCACATCAGTCGCATGGTTAGCTGGTTAGCTGGCTAGGTTAGCTTGGTCGCCCCACTCCCCAACCCACCTCTGTTCCCGATGGCGATAAGCGATAAGAAAAAAAAGTTGGAGGTGATCAGGCCGGCGCATTCAGTCGACGCATTGCGCCAGCTTCAAATTCGATGGTGGACATGGAGAGACAGTAAAAATGAAGACGGATTTCAAGGTAATTGATGACTACAGAGGTGACGCATACTGGAGTTTCTCAGCTGACATTCTCTTCACTCTAGTTCTCAAACCTTCTAGGCACGGTTTACTGCCAAGGTAACCTGGTCTACAGCCCCGACGGTACCTGTCTGTTCTCCCCCGTCTCGAATCGCGTCACCGTCTTCAACCTCGTCGAGTGAGTTTCCTGCCCAGGATCAGGCTTGCCCACGAGCTTCTCCTTCTAACATGACCCAGGAACAAGTCCCACACTTTGCCCTTTGCCCACCGCAAGAACATTGCCCGCATCGGGCTCACGCCGCAGGGCAACCTCCTCCTCTCCGTCGACGACGATGGGCAAGCCATCCTGACGAACGTGCCTCGCCGGGTCCCGATCTACCACTTCTCCTTCCGATCCAAGGTGACAGCGCTCGCCTTTTCGCCCTCTGGTCGCCACTTCGCCGTCGGACTCGGTCGCAAGATTGAAGTGTGGCAGGTGCCGTCCACTCCAGATGCCAATGCCGAGGGCGAGCTCGAATTTGCGCCATTCGTGCGCCACCACACACACACGGGCCACTTTGACGATGTCCGACACATCGAGTGGTCTCCCGACTCGAGGTTTTTCCTTACTGCGTCGAAGGATCTGACCGCGAGAATATGGAGCTTGAACGCAGAAGAGGGCTTCACCCCTACAGTTCTGTCGGGTCACAAGCAGGCAGTGATTGGCGCTTGGTTTTCCAAGAATCAAGAGACCATCTACACTGTCAGCAAAGATGGTGCTGTATTTGACTGGCAATATACACGCAGCCCGAATGCCCCGCCGCCAGAAGACTCGGACGACGAAATGGAGGACGAGGGCGACATGCAGTGGAGGATAGTCAACAAGCATTATTTTCAGCAAGGAAGCGCGACCGTACGATGCGCATCCTATCACGCGCCCTCGAATCTGCTGGTGGCCGGTTTCTCCAACGGTATCTTTGGTCTCTACGAGATGCCCGAGTTCAACATGATACATACCCTCAGCATCTCTCAAAACGACATCGACTTCGTCACGATCAACCAGAGCGGCGAGTGGCTGGCCTTTGGAGCGTCAAAACTCGGACAGCTCCTTGTTTGGGAATGGCAGTCCGAGTCGTATATTCTTAAGCAGCAAGGACATTTTGACTCGATCAACTCGCTCGTGTACTCGCCCGACGGACAGCGAATCATCACGACCGCCGATGATGGAAAGATCAAAGTATGGGATGTCGACTCGGGGTTCTGCATTGTCACATTCACAGAGCACACTAGCGGCGTCACCGCTTGCGAGTTTGCCAAGAAGGGAAATGTGCTTTTCACTTCGAGTTTCGACGGATCCGTGCGAGCGTGGGATTTGATCAGGTACCGAAACTTCAGGACGTTTACTGCGCCGACGAGACTTCAGTGGGATTGCATGGCTGTGGATCCTAGCGGCGAAGTTGTCGCAGCCGGATCCCGCGACTCTTTTGATATCCATATCTGGTCTGTGCAGACGGGACAGCTGCTCGACCAAATGTCCGGACATGAGGGCCCCGTTTCCTCGCTTGCCTTTGCTCCCAACGGCAGTCTGCTGGTCAGTGGTAGTTGGGACAAGACGGCCAGGATCTGGTCCATCTTCGATCGCACGCAAACCAGCGAGCCGTTGCAGCTACAGTCAGACGTTCTCGACATTGCCATCAGGCCTGATTCGGAACAGCTAGCGATATCGACTCTCGACGGACAGCTCACATTCTGGTCCATTTCAGAGGCGGAACAGGTGTCGGGTCTCGACGGACGGCGAGACGTCTCGGGAGGCCGAAAGATCACAGATCGCAGGACTGCTGCAAACGTTTCTGGCAACAAGAGTTTTGACACAATCAGGTATAGCACGGACGGCAGCTGTCTGCTGGCTGCTGGAACGAGCAAGTATATCTGCTTATACTCGGTAAACACAATGGTACTTCTCAAGAAGTACACAGTCAGTGTCAACCTGTCTCTGTCGGGAACACAGGAGTTCCTCAACAGCAAACTTCTCACCGAGGCCGGGCCTGAAGGACTCCTTGACGACGAAGGCGAGAACTCGGATCGAGAGGCACGAAAGGACACTTTGCTACCTGGATCGAAGCGTGGTGACCCGTCGGCCAGGAAAAAGAACCCCGAGGTCAAGGTCACCGGTGTGGGCTTCTCGCCGGCCGGGACATCGTTCTGCGCAGCCTCGACAGAAGGTCTCTTGATCTACAGCCTCGATAACAACCTCCAGTTCGATCCATTTGATCTGAACATTGAAATCACGCCCGCCTCCACACTTGCCGTCCTTGAGAACGACCAGGACTACTTGAAGGCTCTCGTCATGGCGTTCCGTCTCAACGAGGCCGGCTTGATCAAGAGGGTCTTCCAGGCCATCCCTTACACCGAAATCCCTCTCGTCGTCGAACAATTCCCGTCCGTCTACGTTTCCAGGCTGTTGCGATTTGTGGCTGCTCAGACGGAAGAGTCTCCCCACATGGAGTTCTGCCTCCTGTGGATCAAGGCTCTCATGGACAAGCACGGAAAGTGGCTTGTAGCCAACCGCAGCAAGGTGGACGTCGAGCTGCGCGTTGTTGCGAGAGCCATTACCAAGATGAGGGACGACATTCGAAGGCTGGCGGACGAAAACGTTTACATGGTGGACTACCTGCTCGGCCAGGCCAAGGACACGAGCGAAGATGCGAAAGCTCAGCTGTCCATTGCTGGTGGATCTGACGGCACTACCCACCTTCTGATGCCTGCGGGTGGAGAGACTCTGGCGGACATCCTGCAGCAGGAAGAGGCCGTCTCCGAGGACGAGTGGATAGGACTGGAGTAGTAAAGACGCCGGTTATCAGCATCTTCCATTGGCGATCTGCGCGCGCTCCCATCTGCCATGTCATACTCAAGCTGCAGCTGCTGTGGTCTGTACATGTTGCATTGGATGCGGTGACGCCAGGGTACTGCGAGGTCTTTGGCCAGGAAAACCCCAAGCTGGAGATCGGAGGTGCTTCGCGCCCAACCAAAAGTCGTGTGAGGTCGGGTATGGGATAAACTGTGCTTCGTGGCACGGCACGGTTTTGCTGAGGGGGCCGAGAAGAGGACTGGACTCTACGAGTGGCCCTACGTTCCGGCTCATGCATGCAGACCCCGACTCGCGTGCATTGATCGGTGTTTGGTCCTGGATTTTCGAGGTGGAAGGGAATGGTAAGCGAGGAAAAGGGGACCATCGGCGAGCAGAAGAATACCCATTCTATGTAGGACGATATGTATCGCGCATAGAAGAAGCTAGAAGAGGTGTAGTCGAGACTATTGATGAGAAACTTACTCGAGTCGATTGTTTATGAACTGCCACGACGTGCTTGTTTATATCGTGACGGACAAACAGGTTGTGTCCATGGCGGTGCCAGCTTGGGGCGACTTATGGTATCCATCTGCCAATCATGGTCGACGATGATCAATAACCACTGGTTTTGGGGGCCGGGTCCTGATATGGACCAATTCCGGTCCGCCCAGTCACAACTCGGGTGGCACGACATGGATGAGGCCAAGAAATACTCGGATGCCTGCTTCAGTCTATCGAATAGCGGCATCTTGTTTCTTTTCGTTCTGTGCTTGTGACTGATTTCACAGATGTGCTTGCTTTCATGCTCTAGAAAACACGGCCGAGATGCCGGCAGCAGCCGCCCGGACTCGGCCAACGAAGCAGGTTGATTGAACTCTACATTCTCTGAAAGTATCCTTGTCACAACTGGTACCAGACGAGGCAGACTCCTTCCAGGCAGCAACTCGCCACACTTGGGACGACCACCCACCACCATAAACTCGGGTCGATGTGGCTGGAGCTGGGTGTGGCAGCTTGGCAGGTCACTATAGGGCTTCGTATGTACCTATAGTGAAGCTACCAAACACCATACCCCGCCATCTTCCTCATGGAGTCATATGCATCATATGCGGGATGCCTCAGAGCTGTTGCCTTGGGGGCCGTTCCAGCTGCATTATTATCTCTTCTTGGTAAATCATGATCAGTTTCTTATATTTCCTCCGATGCATGTATGTTCCCAGACAGCTTCTCCATGCCTATCATGTGGACTTGCATGCTTACGTGCAGCACACAAGGGGCCATATGGGTATCCCTGCCCCTGCTGCGCACCACATGAGTCACCTGAAGCATGCTGCCACTCTGTAGCATCCCACGTCGATGTTAGACTGGATAGATCTGTTTGGTGAATCTCTGAAGAGACGTATACACCACCTATCATATAGATATGTAACCGACACCTTGTACGGAACAACGGCTAGAAACCTAAAATCGCCGGTTCCGAGCGCCAGGTTATGTATAGTCCACGACCAATAAGCCAACCCACTATTAGCTTGTTCTTTAGCGGTCCACGTCATTTTTACAAGACAGGCAGATTGCCTAGATTTGCGACCATTTTGGACAATAGTTCTGACACGTCTGAAAGTCTGGTACATAAACTCTGCAGGAAAATACATACTGAACGAGACATGAACCTGAACTGCTACGTTCATGTGTCATGACTCTTTTCCTCATCAAGGAGCCGCCGTGAATTACCAGCGAAATCTACCCAGTGTCTCACACACACTGGGGTATAGCTGTGCAATACACTCTGATTGTTATTTCAGTCACAGTTCGCCACTTTGGACAAATCGCCTGCCTGGTTGCCTATTCTCCACACAACTATAGATACTTACCTAATGTAGGTAGGGTGTACACGTCAAGAACCCGGTCTCTCCATCGATCTGCATAACGAGGCTCCCTCCCAGTAAGGCGCAACATATAAAGGTAAACTTTCCTTGAATCACAACGGGGCCGGACTTCTCGTCTTTGGTCTTTTGAGCGACTTGCAAATTATCGGTAAGATTTCATTCGCTCGTGATACTTGAGCGGAGCAGTCATTAAAACCAAGCAAGAGCGCACGGATGGATATCAACTCGGTGCTTCGAGGGGTCCTCCCGAACATGGCCGAGAACGCGACTGCTATAGGAAAGAACGCATCGGACGCCGGGCAGATCCAAGGGGACCTGAAAGTGGTCGAGACTCTGCTTCCGCTCCTAGGCCTGCGCGCCCTCGTGCCGGTATACAGCTTCGTCGGCAACTCGCTGGGCCTGGACGTGACCTGGATCCTGACCTTCTTCGGTCTAATATGGGCGCTCAACAAGCTGGGCCGCCAGGTGTACCACACCATCTACGGCTTCGTCACCGAGAACCTGATGAGCAATATCCACATCAGCAGCACCGACGATATTTACTTTCACTTGATGATATGGCTCGCCCAGCAGCCCCGCCTGACCAACTCGAGGTCCCTCACGGCCGAGACGGTCAGTAAGACGGCATGGGAGGACGAGGACGCTACCAACGTCTCGCGGGACCAGACGGGTAACTATCTCAACTTTTCCAACCAGGAAGCCAGAGCTGTAAGTTTCTTCTCCTTATGAAATCTTGCGTTTCTATGTAAACAAGTCTAACATGACCAAAGCCGCCTCGCTTCATACCCGCGATAGGTGTACATAATTTTCGCTGGAACGGAACCCGATATGGTCTCCATCGCAAACAGGAATCCATCTTTGATGACGGCGCTAGCAACGGCTTGTCGTTCAAAGATAAGGAGGATCTGATCATTTCATGCCTTGGCCGCAGTCCTGGTGAGTACCTATAGCCAAGAACAAACGATCACCCCGAGGTCCATATGAACTGACGAGAACATATCAGAACCCATCAAGGCGCTCCTGCGGCACGTCAAGGAGTCGTACTACGACAGCCACCACGCGCGGACCATCGTCAAGCGGCCGAGCCCGCAGAACCTGCGGCGGTTCGGCTCGCGCCACTGCTGGCAGCAGGTCGCGGACCGGCCGATCCGGGACATGCGCACCGTCGTCCTCGACAGCCAGCAGAAGGCCAGCGTCCTCGGCGACATCAACGAGTACCTGCACCCGGCGACGCCGCGCTGGTACGCCAACCGCGGCATCCCCCTGCGCCGCGGCTACCTCTTTTATGGCCCGCCCGGCACCGGCAAGACGTCCCTGTCGTTCGCCCTCGCCGGCGTCTTCGGTCTGGATATCTATGTCATCTCGCTCCTGGAGCCGTCCCTGACCGAGGAGGACCTCGGCGCCCTGTTTACGAGTCTCCCGCGGCGGTGCATCGTTCTGCTCGAGGATATCGACACGGCCGGGCTGAAGCGACCTGACGACGAGGTCAGCAAGAGCGACAGGACGGACACCGGCAAAGACGAGAACGAAGGCGAAGAGGGCGGCGACGGGAAGAAGAAGCGTGGCGGAGGGGGAAGAAAAAAGGAGGGAGGGGAGGGATCCGGGGGCAGCGACTGGAAGGCGGTGCACGACCTGGCCAAGGCGCTCAAGAAGGAGGGCGCCGACGAGAAGAAGGGCATCTCGCTGTCGGGCCTGCTCAACGCCATCGACGGCGTCGCATCGCACGAGGGCCGCGTCCTCATCATGACGACCAACGTTCCCGAGTCCCTCGACGAGGCCCTCATCCGCCCCGGCCGCGTCGACCTCCAGGTCGGCTTCACCAACGCCACGCACGCCCAGGTCGAGGAGCTGTTCATCAGGATGTACGAGGCCGACCAGGGCCGGCGCCAGCAGCAGCCCCCGGCAGCGGCCGCGACGGCGGCAGTGACCAACGGGCACGCCAAGGGTACTGCCAACGGCGGTGCTGTGCCTAGCACGAACGGGCACGTCGTGGCGCCCGAGACGGACAGCGCGCTCAAGTCGGGCGAGCTCGACATCTCGGTCGAGGAGCTGCCGGCCGTGGCCAGGCGGTTCGCCGACAAGATCCCCGACGGCAAGTTCTCGCCCGCCGAGATCCAGGGGTATCTGCTCAAGCGCAAGAAGCACCCGCTCAAGGCCGTCGACGAGGCCGACAAGTGGGTGGACGCACTCTTGCAGCAGAAGGCGTCAAAGTCAAAGGTGCAGCAAGTTCAGTAAAGACAACTTTCAATGGCCGGGTAATGAAATAGACTACGCGATGATGAATGCATCCGATAATAAGTAGTTTTTGGTCAGCTTTGATACCATTTTTTGGGGGGCAGTTTATGATTTATTGAAGAATGAAATGGATAGACGGGAATGATCAGCCAGTAATGATTGTGTTTAACAGGAGCAAGTATGAAACCTTTACAGTTCCCCTCAACGAGAGCCCCGTCGGAAGAAACTTGTACTCAGATGATGGATCTAGGCGTCTGCCTGACACTTGTATGATGACAATCACATGGGATGCTGAATAACAACCTTCTCCATACTCATCTTCCCACCGAAAACATCCTTGATCATCTGCACTCCATCCTCGGCGCCCTTCACGATCTTTACTTTCGGCACGGTATACCCAATGTCCCGCGCGTGAGCGAACAGCCACGGAGTGGCCACCTCCAGTCGGTCATGGAACGATGCCTCCTCCTTCTTGTCGCGATAAGACAAGCAGAACGTCCAGTCTCGATCAAACTCGACGAGCAGGCTGGCGCACAGCTTGGTATCTTTACCGGAAACACCGTCGCTCAGACACTGCTTCGCGATCGCAGGACTGGACTTTGTCAGGTCCACCTCGGACGAGCCCGCGGGCTCGGCCCAGCCGGTGCCGACGGTCACGGCGTCAAAGATTGCCGGCAGCGGTTTCCCGGACGCCAGGGCCGCGGCGCGGATCTCGGAGACCACGGAGGGCGATCGGTGGTCGAAGCAGGCCGTGGCGCCGAGATCGGTCAGGGCGGCGTGGTTGTGCGCCGAGGCCGTGGCGAAGATTGGGGAGAAGCCGGCGGCGCGGGCGATTTGGAGGGCCGCGAGGCCGACGGAGCTCGAGGCTCCCCACTGGGTGGGCGTGTGTCAGTTTTGATGTTCGTGATGCGCCTCTTCTTCGCAATCTTGAAAACGCGGAACTTACAATAAGCAAGGCCCTCCCCCTCGGATCCTCTCCATCTAGCACCCACTTCTCACCGCCGAGCCCGGGCAGTCCAAAGCCCATGCAGTTGAATAAGGCATCCACGGCCGTTCTGATCGCTACCGGCCACCCGACGATATTGGGCCACTCTTTCTCGTCTGCCTGGAGATATTCGGGGATCTTGTACGTCATGGACGGATCGGCTAGAATAAAGTCTTGGTGCGCGCCGGCGTGCAGAGGGCGCTTGTGGCCGATCTGAGCCATGCCGAAGAGGACGTCGCCGACTCGGAAGGGCGACGCGGGACCCGTGGCGACGACTGGCCCGATGTACTGTCGCGATTCGAAGAAACTTGTGTAAGCATTTGACGACTTTTGGCTGGAATGAGAAGACCAAGCTCTTATGAGGGTTCTTGGATGAAATCTAGCAATGGCCGAGACCAATTTTCCGAGTAGGATCACGTACCTCATACCCAGCGACAAAGGAGTGGAATCCGATATAGTAATGTCGCAGATCGGCTGGGTTGATGGCAGAGTATCTCACCGAGACGAGGGACTGCTCGCCCGTCGGGACGTACGTCTGAGTGATCTCGCGGACAGATAGCTCGCCGGTTTCTTCGAGATAGATTGACTTGGTGGAAGACATGATTTGGAAGTCTTCTGATCTAGGCACAATTCGTTCAATGATCATGAATACAGAAATGAGACAATTGCAGACCGGTGGACAGTGTAGACGTCAAGTATATACACGAGCAGATACTGTTGCTTTGAAATCCATCATGAAACATGATATGCAGAGCTATACGTGCAAGGCATGATGACAAAATCAATCTGACATGTCACTCCTGATTTGTACTGCTCGAGACACATATCTGACCAGACATGGACCGGACAAGCAATGGCATCATCTTAGATTATGTATAGAGCTACTGATTGATCTGCCAATGTGGGGCCGGCAGGATCATGATTATAAACCACCCGAGATGAATATTGGCGTGAACTAAAAAATGCTATACAGTTATATGAATGAGAATTAATGGATGAAGAAATCTTCCACGCGCCGCTGCGCGAGTCGAGATACTAGTTTCGTCTCTTCTGATAATGCAGGTATTATCGCAGGTCCTACCAGTTTGTAGTACACTGTGCCCTCTTCGTCCATTTGTGTTTGCTGATTCAGCGGTTGCTCTCTGGCTGCGAATGAATCGCCTGATCTCACTTTTCGAAGAATCAATGGAATGCCCGACTCATCCTTGTCTGTGGGCATGATGATAACATCTCCGTCTTGAATGTCTTCCTCTCCTATGCCGACCAATACTGGTTCTCCATCCAATGTGAACAATTTCCTGGTGATAGTTCCAGCAGAAGAGTCCAAGAGGAGATTGTAAAATAAGTGCGTCATGCACTCCTTGTCATCTGCTTCCAAATAGGATGTTCCCCTTTTCATCTTTCGCTGAAATACTTTCTTGAACCACTGGACGAATTTGTTGTTTCTCGACGGCGCTGGAGACATGGCCACCTCACAAGCTGCGTGAAAGTCTTCAATGGTGAGCACGCCAACACTCTTCGACCTGTAAGTCCGCATCAACTCCACGAGCATCAAAGCTAATCGATTTGATAAACCCTGTGGTAGCACTGGTTTGAATTTATCACGCAAAATAATGGCGTGCAAGGCCTTGTCTGTTTCAAAAGTGTGTGCGTTGACGCAAGTCCCAATGTACCGGCCAGCAAAGCGCAAGGTGGGCTTATCGCCTAGGAGTACGTGAGTGAGCGCTCCTAAATGGAGTGGTCTATCAGCTGGCACTTCACGCGGGGTGTGGACTCTCGTAGCCGCCGAAGCGCTGCCTCCAGATTCTTCGTAACCTTTGTCGCATGGCCATTGACGATAACATCTCTCGTATCTTCCTCGTCGCCCCAAACGTAAGAGAGGGCTTCGAATTCCGTTTCATCGTCGAGGGAAGCTATTCGCAGCGTGGCAGAGACAGGGTCGTCTAATGTGCTGGACGCCGGCAATAGGGTGAGCATTCGGACCTGCCTCGAAGACAGGTCGAGCGGTTCATATTCGAGACCCATTATCGTCATCTGCTGCAGCAGAATCGCGATTGAACCTGCTCAGCTGTGGAAAAAAGAGAGTGAGAAAGTCAGTCACACGAGGCGGGCAGTCGCAGCTTAAGGCTCTCATCCGCCTACAGGAGGGGCAAGTCTCTTCCTACAGACAGAATCAACATACGGTGTATGGTGTGGAACACATGGGGCTTGGACGAGGCCGCGACAAGGAGGACAGTGGTTGCACTGCCATACTGCCTACATTGTAAGACACAGCTGAACCTAGGTACCCTGATAGTCGACTCCGGAAACCGATCCAATAGGCCCCGCGCTACACAACTTGGTTTTTTGCTGAACGGGATGGAATCTGGAAAAACGGACTACCTGATGAGTGGCTGACAGCACATGACCGTCTACATGGGTGACAACCTGCAATCATGGGTATATTTTGCACTTCATATTGTTTTGACCAAGCGCGAAACAAGGACACACGCAGCACCTTTATGAATCTCTACCTTATCTCATATACTATCCAATGCCATTATACCGGCTTATAGCACATGTCTATATATATCGAGGGGTTAAGGGTAAGCCAGGGTGTTGTCGTCCCTGATCTTGCCCACGACGCCCAAGGAAGTTGCACCGCCAGCAACGGCGGGTCCACGAACGGTGATTTCTCCTTCAATCTTATGTCCGTCATCAGTCGTCTTGTGGCTACCGGAGTCCTTCAGAACAAGCTCTATGCTACTCAAGGGAGGGCCGAATTGGCACCCGGTACCATCCCCATGCATGCGGTAGTCGTTGAATTGAGTCTGGGTCACAGCACCGGCGACCCGGGCGGCCGTAAGGGCGTAGATGACACGGGCTCCAAAGAAGATGCGCGAGTTGGAGATTGTTCGCTCGCTCAAGACAGGCGTGCCAGCACCGGCCGACTCGGCAACATAGACGAGACGCAGCTTGCCAGGTGTCGTGCCAATGAGCGGCTTGATGCTGTCATTGTACGAGCTGAGGAAAGAGGCAACCGGCATGGCGCCGTTCTGAACGAGGCTTCGTGCTTGAACCCAGTGCGATGCCGAGGTGAGGAAAGACGTGATCTTGCTCGAAGTCTCTGCATGCATCTTCTCGAGCGTCTGCGGGGTTGCGACAATGACGGTCGGCGCAATGCCACCAGTAGCCAGGACAATGTCAGCAACGGAGCCGGCGACAGAGTTGAAAGCGACTGATGCGTTGGAGTACAGAGCGGCGAGAGTGAGGACCAGAGGGAAAGATGCCGATAGAGGAGCGGCGGAGAGGAAGAGATCGGCTGGAGAGAGGCGTTGCGTGGTCGGAATGGCAGTCAGCTGAGCAGAGATGGCCGAGGCCAAGTTCTTTTGGGTGAACTCGACCATTTCCTCCTGAGTGCCGGCCTTTGATTTCCAGAAGAAGACGACACCGCCGGTGCCGTTGGCATCGGTGGCCTCGGGCAATTCGGATCCTGCAGTAACGGGACTTTCGTGCAAGATGTCTTGCCATGTCGAGACGTTGACCTTTCCACCGAAGCCCTCGGGAACCTCATTCCAGTCGAGGTGGCTGCTTCCTTGCTCAACAACCCAGATCAGCTGCTTCAGAGACGGGTAACTCTTGATGACGCCATCCAGAGGGAAGCTTCCAGAGAGAGTAATGACAGTATCGGCAGTAGACTGGCGGAGCATGGATACAATAACATCCGGGGTCTCATCAAAGGGAAGAATGATGGCAGTCAGGTTGTAGAAGCTACAAGCAAAGAGAGCTGCCACCAATTCCACAGAGTTGGGCAAGTAAATGGCCACCTTCTTGCCTCCCTGCTGGGAAACATGCTGTCCGATCAGGTTGATAGCTCGAGTGATTTCGCCTGTGGTGGTTCAATTAGACACTCACGCATACCTATGCTACGCTGTAGTGGGGCTTCATACTCAGCTTGTGCTCAATGACCTTCTCGCGGCCTTGGACAGTGAGGATGCGACCTTTGGCAGAGCCTTCGTCGGCACCAGCAAGCACTTTTCTCCAGACATCTCTCAGATCTCCATCTCTGCCCTGCGACCACTTTGAGGCGCCGGGAGGCTTGACATTCAGACCACTGTTGAGAGGCATGCCGTGAGGAGCAGAGTTGCCACGATAGACGGGGGATTCGCCCTCATTTCGCACGGGCGAACCTTGAGCCTGACGGGCAAGCAGCATGGGATGAATATCAGGCTCTACTCGGGCCATGATGGAGTACGAGATGATCAGAACAAGAAGCGTAGCGATGCCGGTGGAATAGCCATTCCACTGGCCGACGAGGTCGCTCAGAGCCGCATCGAGCTGGCTCAATGCGCTGCCGAGACCCATGATGAGTTGAGGTCTGCCAAGGGGCAGGAGACGGAGCGATAGAAGATATAACAATTAAACGTGAGTTTGGCGCGTCAAATACGAGTCGGCCATGTGCTATGCGAAGCGGAAAATGAAGAAGTTTGGCCTCGGAAACCGAAACGCCAGCAAGAGTGATGAGAGAGAGCTTACTTTATTGATGCAGTTGGCTTACGGCAAGGCGGGATCCAAGTGGGGTCGGAGTGATGCGGTTTTGGGAGTCGTTCATAAACGGCACAGCGGGTGTACTAAGCTAATCATTACCTTATTGCACGTACTGACGCGGAACGGCAGAGCGCCCAGATGTACCTAAATTGACACAATTGGGGAGGAGTTTCCGCGGCCTTCCACCATATGCGTCTAGGTACCTAGTGTGCCCAACCAACGCCCTGCAGCTTCTACCAAAAGCTGGAGCAACGCGTCGGCTTCCAATCGCCCGTCATTGTGGCCCGTGCTGAAACTGATCCCTGCCACAATGGTCCTTAGCTTGGCCCGTCTCTCCATGGTGATTGTTTTTGCGACCTCCTCCAGCTAGGAAAGGAAAGAAAACAACATTCTCACCGGCGACAACTACAGACGTCCAGCACAACGGCGGCTCGCCCTTGATGCGCGCCTTTCTACTAACACAAAACAGCTACTAAACCGACAGGTACGATTGTCAGCTACGAGAACCGACCGTCGCAAATCTCTGATTTTCCGTCCTGCGACCCAAGGCATTTCTTCCTGCCTCCAGAGCGCGAGCTCAGAAACCCACCTTGTCGAGAGTCTCCAGCACAAGAACCATCCGGGCCGCTCATTACTTGAGCTCTCCCCGGGAAATCAGCAAGCATGTCCGCCTTGCAAAAGACAGTATCTACCCCTACCAAGGCGGCAGCGTCTCCTTCTGCAGAAAGCCCGGGCAACTGGAAACACCCACGCCTCCGTGAGATCATCAAGAGGCAGAATGCCAGCACCTTTAGCGACAAGAATGTGAAGAAGATTGCTTGGAACGTCGCCGCCATAGCAGTCGCTACTACCTTTTACGCGGCTCTCCATAGATGGTTTTCTATCTCGTAAGTCGAGACTTGGATCTTCCAAATAACCAGAAGTTCGCTTTGGCTAACTTCCCAGCAGACCGGATGGCGGGTTTTCTCACTTTCTCGGGTGGGTGCACAAGCTCTTCGTATTAGTACCGCTCTTCAATATCGGCGTTGCTCTACTGCCCCTCATCCGACCAAAAGATGATCTGTCCGATATACCCCTGACTCCCGGTCAACGGAAACTCCTGGGTCTCGGGCCTTCTTCAGCCCCTCCTACCCCGGGATCTGTGTATAGCACGCCTCCTCGCTACTCCCGCACACCATCGGGATCAACTGGAAAGAGGAGTTTCTCGGGTCTGGACAGCCCGTCGGCATATCGTAGCCCTACCGAAGGCAACAGTGGTGGTTTTGGTGGCAAGGAGTCAACCTGGTCTCCTTCGGGAAGTCATCTCGCTCAGAAGGCCCTGAACCCCGCGCGGAGGTCGTCGATAGGATCAATGGGATCGCCAAGTCCATTTGCGAAGAGTTTCGGCGCAAGCACAAACTTCGGAGCAAGCACGAATTTTGGTGCAAGCACATCAATTTTCGGCGGTGCCCCTCCGGATAGCCCGAGTCCCCTGAACGGAAAGAGAAGCAGCGTTTCACTCAACAACAAGTGGTTATATGAGCGGGGCAGAAGAGGCTCGGGAAGTGCATGGGCAAACTGATTGTAAGGGGTCTTGGATGGATTCATAAATACCGGGCAATGCACAGGCCGGGGCACAAGGATGATATGAAGCTCTCAAGCAGCATGCATCAACAGCGTCTGCTGCAAGATCAAGACGCAATGATAGGGCAGGGCGCTGCGAGCAAGACCTGATCTGATGCACAATTTCAGGGACAGCATATCCGAAGCATAGCGTTGACATCTCAACGTATGTAATACTCATGAAAGACATGAGAGTAGGACTGCTTGAAGCATCAAGCGACGGCACCGCCGAGTCGTCCTTTTAGAAACAAATGAACCCAATCGCAAATTTGGGCAAGACTACAGGAATAAAGACGATTATAACCTACAATTTATACGACGGGCTTGATCAATGCAAATGTACATATCCGTACATGTAGATAACCTAGGTACCCTGGTAGCTTTATTACCTTACGAGCTCTAGGTTTCTTACCTCAAGGTGCCTACTTTAAGGTAGTGGGGCTGCATGGATACAGCGAGGCTACCTAGGTACCTGCAACAGCTCCCCCAAAATCAAAGGTGGCCTTACCTTGACTTACACGATTACCTCGCGCGACGCAAGGATTTAATCACAGCGACGAACTGGCACGCACCATTTTTCGTCTTTACCAATACAACCAAGACGGCATCCACGAACCGAAGAACCTGCGAAGTTTCCGGGGCCAAGAAACTGTGAAAGCACAGCTGGAAGGATCCGACAGCATACCACAGCCATGTACAACTCCCTCACGCGCCTCCAGAATGTCTTCGGCTTCTTCACGACCGTCGCATTCGTGGTAGCCGCCATCATCGCCGCCTCCGACTTTGGCGTGCCCAGGACGCCGAGCGCGGACATCAAGGCGACGAATGTCCAGGTGTACGTTTCTCCTCTATCCCCCAAGCTCTCTGTCGCCTCTGCATAGCTTCAATCGCTGTTCGCGGCCTGCTTTACGACGGCGCAACCCTACATAGCCTACCCTGTTTTGTTCTTTCGTCGTCAATTCAGAGTCATGTCTCGCTAACGCTTCTCCCACGTCGAACAGAGTAAAAGGAAGGCCGCACTACTACTCGACCAAGAAGGAGGAGTACGCCATCATCAAGTTCTCGCTCGACGCGGACCTGTCGTCGCTGTTCACGTGGAACACGAAGCAGCTGTTCGTCTACGTGACGGCCGAGTGGGACTCGCCCAAGACCAACCAGACCAACAGCGCCGTCATCTGGGACAGCATCATCACGGCGCCGTCGTCGGACCACCTGGCCAACATCGGGCCCGCGACCCTCAAGAAGCTGCGCAAGAGCGCCGCCGGCAGGCCGGTCGACCGCAGCCGCGGAATGCTCCACCTCAAGAACCAGAAGCCCAAGTACCAGATCACGCACCCCGGTGGCAAGATCGCCGAGACCGACGACGTCGTCCTCAAGGTCCACTACAACGTCCAGCCCTGGGTCGGCCTCCTGACCTGGAACCAGGGCCGGGACTACGGCCTATGGAAGGCCGTCGGCGGCGGCCTGAGCAAGGCCTTTAGCCTGCCGGCCATCAAGAAGAAGGACGAAAAGAAGGTGTAGCGGAACCTTGAAGCTAAAAAAAAGAAGAAGAAAGAAAACTGCTGCATAGCGATTTAAATGATTAATTGATGTTCAAACACGTTGCCTTAACATTCTAGTGCAGGCGGGACATGAGAACATGATTTGAGATCGTAAAACATTTGTGCATTGTATAAACGTTTCAGCATATTTACTGCTGCTCAAAGACACTCAGCTAAGAGTATGTGGCCGATTCACATACTCTCCGGTAGTCAACGTTCAAATGATATCCTTACCCGAAACTCCATAAACCTGTCATCATGTACAAAACATTACTCCTTGCTGCGGGATATCCCCAACCAACTTATGCACCGTTCCTGTACACCTGTGAGCCCTGATTCCGGAACATGATCGTATCCCTTCTTTGCAGGATCATGAGAGCTCTGTTGAGAGCCTGTTCGCTGAATCCCTTGCCCTCGACCATTTCTCGTCGGAGGGTCGCCAAGCTTGTGCTCCATCCAATGGGCAGACGTCTCTTGAGCTCGGCCTCGATGCGGTTGACTTCCTCGTTCAGCTCGCGGCTACCCTGGTTGCTACCCTGGTTGACAGCATCCATGGTAGAGCACAAGAACAGACGAATCGCCTCATCGACATGTTGCTCAGTAGCCACCGGGGAAAGAGTCAGTTTCGCAAGAGACTCCGTGATGCGGACAATGGCCTCCAGCTGACGGACTGTAATGGGAATACTTGAGCGAGTATTGGATTCCATCTCGGAAGCGTGAACCTGCTTCCGGATAGACACAAAGTGCGAGGACAGCTTCTCCGCTGCCTCGGGCGAGAGACGAGGTGCGCAACGACTGTGAGGAAAGTTAGCTGCCATGAACGCTTTGGCTGGACAGGCACTTTTAAACTTACGATTTGCAGTATGAAAGGTAACGCTTCATCTTCTCAACCGAGATCTCACCCTCAACGGGCTCTTCCAGCCCACGACCACCCATGTGAATGCCCATGACGTGCTTGGCGATGCGCTCGTCCTTCTCTCGCGAGTGCTCATCTTTGACGATAAAGATCATGTCGAAACGAGACAGGATAGTCGTTTGAAAGTCGATGTTCTCTCCGGGGGTCTTCATGTCATCGTACCGACCAAAGATGGGGTTGGCAGCTGCAAGCACCGACGTACGGGCATTCAGAATCGTCGTGATACCGGCCTTTGCAATGGAAATCGTCTGCTGCTCCATAGCTTCGTGAATGGCAACCCGATCCTCGTCACGCATCTTGTCAAACTCATCAATACAGACAACACCACCGTCGGCCAACACCATGGCACCACCCTCGAGGTAGAACTCTCGAGTGGAATGATCCCTCTGGACGGATGCCGTAAGACCAGCGGCAGACGAACCCTTTCCTGACGTGTAAATAGAAATGGGAGCCGCCTTTTCCACAAACTTCAGAAGCTGAGACTTGGCGGTACCGGGATCACCCAGCATGAGAACATTGATATCACCTCTGAGCTTCATGCCGTCGGGGAGGATCTTCTTGGATCCACCCAGTAGTAGACACATGATAGCCTTCTTCATGTCTCGGTTTCCGTAAATGGATGGCGCGATTGAATCGGCCATGGCATTGTACAGGTCTGGCCGCCTGCTCAGCTCCAGAAACTCTTGTTCTTCCTCCTCGCTGAAGATGGAGAGGCCCTTGGCAGTTGAATCAACATCGGTCTGGATACCGACAGCGCGGAGGTACGGAGTTCGGATCGCCACAGCACCACCACCAGAAGAGCCCTTGGAGGCCTTGTTCTGGTAGATGGAGAAGATGCCCATGACTGTGCATCTCGAACCTGGCACGACTCGGTTTGTAAGGTATCGATCGGCCGAGATGAGGACGTGACGCGGCAGTTCACCGACTGGAACCTGATCGGGGGCTTCCTGGAGTTTGATGATCTGCTGGTCGACGAATACTGATTTCTCGTGTACCACAAAGTACGGGTCGAGGGGACACTTCTCGGCAGGGTCGCCGGCCGCTCGTTGCCGGCCGCATTGTCTAGGCAGTGTGGCGCCTGTGAAGCCGCCCAGGACTGGAACGACCGAGTTATGCATGCAGCTTCGGCACTGAATATGTAACTCGGTGGCCTTGGACGACATGACCGACGCACCAATGACTATACCAGGGACTCTAACCAGTCTGGCGATAGTCATGGAGTCTAGGTTACGTATCGAGACATCTTCGGCAGTCGAGTGTAGCAAAAGTTGGTGTTCGGGGATTACGGCTTTGGGATCATGGGGGAAGAGAATGCGGTGAGTACACTTTCTAAGTGCAGCTTCAAACTGGAACAGAATTAGAAATGCTAGAAGAGTTGTAAACAACGGATTGCTCACCAGTGGTATGAGTTCAGCCGGCTCAGAGACCATGCGGTGTGCAAGCTCGTCATTGTACTTGATCAGGTCGCCAATGTCGATATCGCAGTAATACTTCTTGAGCAGCGCATTATCTTTCAGTTGGTCTCTGTTTCCCTGTTAGCAACCAGAGCTTCGCGGAGGACAAGCTCATGATTGGGTTGCGACTTGCCTGTATATGAACTTGTTGTCCAGTCTGAAGGTGAGGATAAAGTTGACCAGCTGCTCTTGGATCTGTAGTCTCGTGTCTTCGTTCTGGGTGGCAGAACTAAATACGGAGACAGAAAATGCAGATTGGCGATCCATGTTGGAGATGTGAAGAGCTTTCCAACTCAGATTCGTGCCTCGATTTGGTAAGAGACTGGATCTGTGTTTGTGTTGCGAAAGACTGAACCGATGAAGTTGTAGGCGCAGGAGGGGCAATCGAAGGGCGGGAAGACGCTGGGCTGGGATGGGAATTGATCAGTGTCAATCGCAAAAACCGCGTCTTTAGCGCTGAACGCGACACGCGTAGAACACTTTAAGTGGTCGCATGAGTCTAGTCCAGAAGCGATCGACTAGTGCTACGTGGAAAGTACCCAGGTACCTACCCAATCGGACAGGAGCAGGGACCCTGCGATACATGTGCTTTCGTACAGGTCTGAGGTGAGCTGGGGCTGGCGCTCGTAGCTCACAAGGTGGCTTGTAGTGTAGTAGCAGCTGAGTAGCAGCAGCTTATACGTATATCCTCGGATGACCTTGAGCAACAGGTAACACACGCCCTTTTTTCCCGGTCGCCATTGTATTCCGATCAAAGACAACCAACAGCCCACAACTCCGCATCCCCCAACGCAGCCCTCGCTCAGCGTCGATCGCTCTTTGCGGCGACTGCTTTCGGTCGCTCAGTCGCACTCCGAAACAGCTATGATCTCCCGGTAGTCTCCAAAGGCTAGATTGTCGACCAGCCATTCGGCGTACACATTCATCTGGAGCGGCATACACTTCTGGCGCTCCTTTCCGACCTCTGAGCCATGTTTTCCAATCGCGAAGCCCGCATGTCCGTGGACAGCTTGTCGTCCCCCCTATCGTCGCCCAAAGGCCGCGGCGAGTTCCCCTTCCACCGGCACGGCTCCGTCTCATCGTACACCGCCGGCAGACGAGGTTCGAATGCGAGCTCCATACACTCAATAGGTGGCCATCTCGATACTGCGAGTAGCTGGGGCGAACCCCTCGCCGAGAGTGGCCAGAATGCCATATCTACCCTCTTGCAACCCCCTATTGTCCGAACCGGCTTGATACCACATACGACCGCTCCAGCCTCCAGCGCGCATAAGCCCCCGACGGCGCGAGATATCCCTCCCGTCACATTGACCAATATACCACGCATTGACGCCTCCGAATTCAAGCCATATCTGTCGCAAGTGGGTGCCCTGTACGAGCAATTGCGACGAGTCAAGGAAAGCGAGGAGGATGGCTCGGATCTGGTGTTCCGGCGGAAACCGGACTTCGCAAATTTTGCAGACGAGGGACATCTTGCCCCTGGGACAAGTCGAGGTCGCCCGACGAGTTCTCGCAAGGCATCAACTGCGTCGTTAACGTCCATGTCGCCCATGGAATCGCCCCAGATGCGACGTCGATCTAGCTCAGGATTCGGACGGAAAACTGTACAGGGACCACCCCCGCTGAATACGATCCCGAATGTCTACTTTGAGGAGGACTTTCATTTGGAGAATCCTCGAACTTTTGACGTTGTGAGCGAGAGATCTGAGGTGGTCCGACAAGCCCCGGGGGCCGCAGATGACAAGGCCGTCTCGAATAACAATGCTGCGGCTCCTCGGAAGGCTCTCGCGACTAATGCGATTCTGCAAGAAAAGTTGTCGTGGTATATGGACACGATCGAAATGCACCTGATCAACTCCATTTCAACGGCTTCTACCACTTTCTTCACCGCGCTTGGGTCCTTAAGAGAGCTCCATTCGGAGGCTGCAGATTCCGTCGACAGAATCAAGACGTTGCGACAAGAACTGGAAGCATTGGATCACGAAATCGCCACGAGCGGCTTGGACATTGTACAAAAGCGCCGGCGGAGGGAAAACCTCCAGCAGCTCAACAATGCTGTGCAACAGCTCCGCGAAATTGTCGAGGCCGTCGCAGTGTGCGAGTCTCAAGTCGACGCGGGAGAGGTAGAAAAAGCACTCGAAAGCATCGAGGGCGTAGAAAACCTGATGGCAGGACGGGGCAGGCCGGGCACCCTCGGGTCAAAGCAAGATACCGGGCCGCCTTTGATGGACCTGAGGGAAGCAACTGCCCTCCAAGGAGTCTCGGGCGACATGTCGACCCTGCGATACCGGATAGGAAAGGCGTTCGAGTCTAAGTTTATAGACATACTGCTTGGGGACTTGAGGAACCACATTGATACCGTTTCCAAGCATGAGGTTCTGCTTCGATGGAGCTCTTCGGCAAATCGGTCTCGTGTTGGTCCAAAGGGGGATGCGTCGAAACCCCCGGCTTACTTGAGCTCGATCGATAAATTGCGTGCTGATTTGATGCCCGTGATATCTGGCTTGCATCAGTCAAAGCACGTTACTACGGCCATAGCCTCGTACCGCGAGGTTGTCCTGCGCGAAATTCGAAGCCTGATCAGGCGACCACTACCGAGTTCAAACGACGATGACAACATGACCATCAATTCGACATCTACCGCAAGCGTCAGCAGGCTCTCTCAGCAAGAAAAGTCGTCTATTCTAGCACGCAACTTAAGAGCCCTGGATCCTCAGGATGCTGAAGAGCTTTACCAAAAGATTTATATTAGTGTCACCGAGACGCTACGGCGACTGACGACACAGGTTAAGGTCCTTTTCGACGTCGCCAGTTCCATGGGGCAAACACCAGATCTAGATCCAATGTTTGGCTTGCGCTCGCCGCCGCCCTTGAAATCACCACCTCTCAACAGCGCAAATCGCGAACTACAAGAAGATATTCACCTGACCATGGATATGGCAAATCTCCTTGGCCAGGCAGTAGACATTGCGCAAGAAAAGATCGTCAAGGTGTTGCGTGTCAGGGCCGAGCAAAGTACACACTTGCCACTTGTCTGGTTCCTAAGGTACTTCACCTTGAATCTCTATTTCGCCAATGAATGCGAATCTCTTTCCGGCCGCAGTGGCACTTCACTCAAGACAGTGGTCAACACACAAATTAAGGATTTTATCCAATACCATGGAGACTCAGAAAAACAGAGTCTCGCGCAAGGAATGGACATTGATCAATGGAGCGCCAAGGATTTCGCTGAAAAGGATACTGTTCTCCTCGAACGCATTCTCGAGTCCAGCACCAAAGATGCCGAGGCATGGTCGGAAGGCAAAGATATCTGGGATCCGTATACAGATCCAGCCAACGCAACAAATGGGCGGCCACGCTCAGAGTCAAACGGCGTGGCAGCAAAGGAGAAGACTCGGAGTGCAATTATCGAGGAAGAAACATTTATTCTGCCCAACTCGGCCATCCTCTGTCTGCAAGGCATGTCACACTTCTTGCACCTGCTGGCGGGTATTCCCTCGATGGCCCCGGATATTTCATCGTCTCTGATTGCCTACCTGCAATTATTCAACAGCAGGTGTACTCAACTCATCCTCGGCGCCGGGGCCACTCGATCTGCAGGCTTGAAGAACATCACTACCAAACATCTAGCCCTCGCAGCACAAGCGTTCGCATTCGTATCGACTTTGATCCCTCATGTCCGAGAATTTGTGCGGCGGCATGCTGGCTCTGGACCCAACGTCAACAATGCTTCTGTTGCTGCCTTGATGGGCGAGTTTGACAAGGTGAAGCGCTTATACCAAGAGCACCAGAACAGCCTTTATGACAAACTCGTTGAAATCATGAGCGGCCGTGCATCGGCGCACACCAAGAGCATGAAGGCAGTCGAGTGGGATGGCCCTCCCAAGGACGACGGCCAGGTCGGTGTCAACGCTTACGTCGAGACATTGGCCAAGGAGACCGTCACTCTGCATCGGGTTCTCACCAAGCACCTGCCAGAGGGAACGGTTCGCCTGATCATGGTCCCCGTTTTCGAAAGCTACAAGACTCAGCTGGGTAGGGCACTTCAGGGGCTTGAGGTCAAGGGGGAGAACGGTGTCAAGCGGTAAGTCGTCTATCCCAACCTTTGAGGCATGGTTTAAAGCTAATTCTTACCTCGTTCCAAAAGCATGCAATCTGACATCAACTACCTGATCACCCGCCTCTCCAAGATCGATGGCTTTGGCGACACGGGTGAATATCTCCTCAACATTGTCAATTCAAAGAAAGTAGACTCCCCGCCACCAGCTGTGCCGGAGAAGGATGCCGGCTCGGAAGCAAACGGCACCAAGGCGGACGAAAAGGGAAACGGCCAAGAGCCTGAAAAGAAGGACGGTGACTCTAAATGATGATATGGACACCGAATGCGAAAATCCCCACAATGTTTGATATCCGATGCAATGGGCTGGGTTGTCGTTATTCAAAAAAGCACAGGCTGGGCGTTCTAGACGGGGTCGATGATGTTCGCCACCCGTTGTGGCTGGTCGCTTTTCCTACTACACCTGGCCATCATAACTCTTGTGCCAAATGTACACTTGCCTAGAATATTTGACAATCATGAACATGCACGTCAAGCAAGGAATGACATGTCGATATCACTCTCGAGCGCCTGAATTCGAGAAATATTTGTT
Organism: Pestalotiopsis sp. DP-2020a; assembly: GCA_018115615.1. Lineage (NCBI taxonomy): Eukaryota > Fungi > Ascomycota > Sordariomycetes > Amphisphaeriales > Sporocadaceae > Pestalotiopsis > Pestalotiopsis sp. DP-2020a. The sequence goes on along the minus strand of JACVEI010000069.1, from coordinate 98,200 downwards.
TGAATTTATACTTCATTTTCACTTATGTACTCTAACTCTACGTAGAGGGCCAGATGAGACGTATACTGTCCATCTCATCTAGCTCAGCAGGTTCCAGAGGGCCTCCTTGTCGACGTAGTCGTGGTGGATGATGTTGACGAGCCAGGTGTCGCGCAGGGCGCCCTCGAGCAGCTTCGCGCTGTCCGACTCCTTGCCGTAGACCTTGGCCCACTCGGCAAAGATGCCAAAGGCCTCCTCGCACCAGGCGCGGAAGCTGACCTCCTCGATGATGGTGGGGGTGACGATCTCCTTGCCGGGGAAGACGCCCCAGGTGACGGCGTTGGTGCTGGCCTGGCGGACCTGCTGCGGGGCGCTGCCGCCGTCGAGGCCGCCCGTCATGTCCGACGAGACGAAGTCGCCCTGGGCGTTGGCGGCGTAGAAGCAGACCGTGTCTTGCACCTCGGAGCTCTGCAGCTTCTCGTACAGGACCTTCCACTCGGCCGACGGGACGAAGAACTCGACGAAGCCCTTCTGGAAGACGAAGCCCTGGGCGGGGCCCCACCCGAACGTCGGGTCGCTCGACGGCAGGCCGTTGATGGCCGGCTGCGACGCCACCGTCCACCAGCCCTTGGAGTTGAGCTTGAGGAGCTGCGGCGCGATGGTGTTGGTCTCGGCGTTGAGGTCCTCCTCGCTCCACGGTATCGCCTCGAGCTCGCCCTTGAGGTGTTTCACAAACAGGTCGCTGATGTCTTCCCGCTTCGTCGGGTGACCCCAGAGCTTGAGCGCCTGCGCGTTGGTGACGTGCAGGGTCGGGCCATATCCGTCGATCTCTCCATAGGCCGGCGATCTGGCGTCACCCCATCTACCGTTGGGGAAGTCGTCCCACGTCGCCTCCCGGCCCAGTACTCCCTCCCCTTCGGAGATGGCAAGAGTGTTGGCGCGCGTGTTGATCGCTTCGGCGGGTATGCTGGCGTCTATCGCGCTGGCCTCGTACTCGGGATGCGATAGCGGTCGGTCGCTGACAATGACCCGGTTGCGCGGGTCAGAGCCAATGGAGGAGTGTCGTCGCGAGCTTCGTCGCAGCGAAGCAATAGTCGACGAGTGAGCCGAATCGTGGGCGGATCCGTTGACCTGGAGAGTCGGCACAGAGATGAGATCGTCCACCACCGCCTCTTCCTCGAGGTCGTCCGCGGATACTGGCGGGATGAGATTGCTCTTCTCGATGATGAAAGAGACAGCCTTCTCGAGGTTCAGAGTGTAGAAATGAAAGCCTCGGGGGCCCGGGGTTTTGCTCTTGATCTCCTTGACCTTTTCAATGATCTCGCTGACAATGTCCACACCAACGCTCTTGACCTTTTCGTCGTCCTTCTTGACGGCGTCCAGGCGCGCCATCAGGTGGTCGGGAATCTTGGCGTGGCTCAGCTTGGTCGTCCGCTTGATCATCTGGTAGCTCTGAATCGGCATCAGACCGGGCAGGATCGGGACCTTGTCAAAGGCGCCGCTGGGGTGCTCTCTGAGGGTGCGCTCAAAGTTTTCATAGGCGCCCGTGTCGAAGAAGAGCTGGGTCATGACAAAGTCGGCGCCGGCCAGCACCTTCTCGACCAGGTAGGGGAGATCATGCTCCAGGCTCTGGCCCATGGGGTGGCTCTCATCGGCGTGGCCCTCGGGGTAGGCGGCGACACCGATGCAGAAGTAGTCGCCGTAGTTCTTCTTGATGTATCGCACCAGATCAATGGCCCACACGAACCCCTCGTCGATAGCGTTCTCCGGGTCCTCGTTCGGGTCTTGATACTCGGCGGCTCGGGGCGGGTCGCCTCGCAGCGCCAGAATGTTGCGAATGCCCAAGGCCTTGGCATCCTCGAGAGCGCCGTCGATCTGCTTTCGGCTCATATTGGTGCAGGTCAGGTGCAGGCAAGTCGTCAGGTTCAGTTCGCGCTGGCATATCTCGGCGAGCTCGAGGGACTTGCTGGCGGTCGATCCACCGGCGCCCCAGGTCACGTTCACGAACAGCGGTCGGAGGGCGCGCGCCATGCGGTCGAGACGGTCGCGGAGGTTGGAAAAGCCCATTGCCGTCTTGGGCGGGAAGAACTCGAGCGAGAAGTAGTTGGCATCGTCCGGCAGGGCGGCGATCTTGTCGGTGATCTTCTCCATCTTGTCGGTTTGAATCAGGTCTTGGAATTGACAAGAATATGATTCGAAGCGTGTATATGGAGGGTTATCCTGGTAAAAGCGTTGGTAGTATCGTATTCTGTTCTCCTGGCGGCGCAATTCGACAGACGATATTCAGTCACGCCGACACCGGCTACAGCTCGATCAAGGCAAGCAGACGGATGAGCAGACGCAAAACGGCTTCTGCAATATCAGTAGCGATTGGAAAGATAGAGTCCCGCGTGACAGTACCCGGCAAGATCTATGTAGAAAAATCTCAGCCAGTCGTCATTGTGCAACGGGGCTTGGGGTGTTATTAGCTTGGACCAGACGAATCCCATTGCTCCAGAAAATTGCCCCGCTACCGGCGTAATCGGCCGCCACAAACCGCGCGCCGGCCAGTATCGAAGCCCTGGGCCGTCGGTATGTAGCAGAAGAGATGCCGGGTCCCTTGTTTGGCGCGATCGATCTAGGCGAGCGAACATACCTATTACTTGGCAAGAATATAATACAAGATCGGCGGCAGTTGTAGATAACTGAATAAGCTGTAGTACCCGAGGTCTCTTAAGGTCTCTTGGCTCCAGGTTCTAGACATTATATCCAGCTTCAGTCTTAGACTTTGGAACATGGCACCAGAGCTCCATCGCCCCCCAGCCCTGCCTGCCTTGCGTACCTGTGTACAGACGTGTGGCAGTGGATTCCAAGCCGTGCAGAAAGAAGCATTGACAGCTTCAGGGACCGCTTTGGCGCATGGTGAGGCGTCGCTTATTTGCTGCAGTGTCATTCAAAGCCGTTGTGGTGTAAGATACTTAGGATTGGAAGTTGACAGGACCGTTCGTCGTCCAATGACCAACTCAGTGCTGATGACGATACAAGACTGATAGGCAAAGAAAGATGCAGGATTTCGCAATAAGTCGTGATGGGGATGGTGAATGCCCGCCACCAAAGGAGGGGGCGTTACCGACATTGATCTTGGTCAACACTCAAAGCAAGTACATTCGGCGACGATGGCTGAAAGACGGTATATACTATACCCAATGTTTGCATCTTGGAGCCATTGGAAGGGTCAAAATGCTAAAGAGTATAGAATACCTGATACAGATCAACTTGGGATGAATACTGTGTAGATAATTTCAACATGTCTCCTCGCTGATTGGCCTGGACCCCAGAGCTATCTTGCATCGCGACTAGCCACGCCTAGTTGCACACCGTAAACGATCCCTTGCTCGTTCGAGACTAGAAAGTCGCTGGAGATAAGGCGCCATTCCTGTCCTATTTGTAAGCCGTCAGCCTGTAGGAAGGCAACACCCACCCAAGGGTCATGATACATTCGCATCGCCCCTTCCTGGGGACGGGATCGCGTCCGAATGGAGAAGCTCCATCCCCGGGATTTTAGAATCTAGATCTTATCCTCCATTGTCGAGATATTCTAGTACTTCACTGTACCACCCGTATATTGATCCATCTCGTCGCATACGTCAAGTGCCCATCTATCTTCCTTGACATCATCTGCGTATACCTCTCCATCTCCATCAACTGCTTATCGGTAACCACAATGGAGGAGGCACGATGGATCGATCAGCTCGCCAGGCGCGAGGAGGCGAAACCGATGCCCAAGGACATGAGCCACCACTACTCTGAGATCTCCAAGCGGCGCTCGCCGAGTAAGATGAAGGAGTACTACAAGTACTTTCAAATTCCGGGCATCGGACAGCTCGCCGGAGGTATGCGCTTTCTTATCGCTCCCATCTCGGCATCCGTAAGACCCTCAATGCTGATATCGCCGCCCGCGCTCCTCTAGGCCTTCCGCACCGAAGCTTCTTCCCCTACGACACACTCGAGGCGCAGACAGCGAAACCTGAGAGATGGACGCCCACGCCGAACAATCCGACTGTAGAAGATACACTCTCGTCGCGACTGGAGTCTTCGTCGATCTCGAGCAAGAAGTCCGACCCTTCCGCTGCGTCGCACATTACCGTCCCAGCCCTCACCAACCCATCCGACCCGCTCAAGAAGATCGACTTGGCAACGGCCCTGCAGTACGGCCAGGCCAATGGCTACCCGCCGCTAGTTTCCTTCCTCCGACAGTTTGCCCGCGAGAACCTGCACCCTAATGTGCCTTATTGCAACGGGCCGGAGCTGGTCCTCACGGTCGGCGCTACGGACGGTATGTCCAAGTCGCTGGAGCTGTTCACAAATATCTGGAATGAGGGTAAGGATGACATCAGCGAGCGCCCAGGTCTCCTGAGCGAGGTCTTCATGTATCCTCAGATCCTCAACCAGGCGCAGCCACGTGGCGTACAAGTCGTGCCTGTAGAGATGGATGAGGGCGGCATGGCTGTGGACGGCCCAGGAGGCCTCGAAGATGTGTTGGGCAACTGGGATCCCTCCAAGGGAAAGAGGCCGCATCTGATGTACACCGTAACGTGAGTGTGCTTTTTTCCCCCGTCGTGTCAACTATATATATCAGGCATGAGCCTACTAACACCTCCAATAGTATGGGTCACAACCCAACGAGTGGTGTTCTATCCTTGGAGCGCCGAAAGGAGATCTACGCCGTCTGTAGCAAGTACGACGTCGTTATCATCGAGGACGACCCATACTGGTACCTGCAGTACCCCTCCGCGGCAGTTGAGCAAGCCAAGGCTCGAGGTCTCCCGACTCCCAAGCGCGAAGTGGCCAACACGCTGGAGAAGAAGTCTGGATTCCCGTACCTCGACTCGCTGGCCCCATCTTTCCTCAACATTGATATCGATGGTCGCGTCGTCCGTCTTGACACCTTTTCCAAGACTGTTGCCCCCGGTTGCCGTGTAGGATACATCACTGCAGCTCCCGAGATTTGCGAGCGCATTGTTCGTATCGGCGAGACGGGCACTCAGGGCCCATCAGGCTTTGTCCAGTCCATGCTCGCCGAGGTGTTGATCGGCCATCAGCCAGAGGCCACGGCGCGCTTCCACTCGGCCAGAGATCAGAATGCGTTCACCGGCTGGCAGGTCGATGGCTGGGTACGCTGGCTCGCCGGGCTTCGCGGCATGTACGAGCGTCGCATGCAACGCATGAGCTCTATCCTGGAAGAGGGCTCATACCAGCTGAAGCAGAGCACTCCTTCCAGAGACTCGGACTCGGACTGGGGCGTCATCACCAAGACCCAACTCTATGATTTTGACTGGCCCCAGGGCGGTATGTTCTTGTGGTTACACATGCGCTACGAGACGCACCCGCTATGGAAGGCTGCTGGTTCCGCGGGCAACGTCATCAACGGCGTGGCCCTCTCGACTGCGCTCATGATCTTCCTGACTCGCAAGCCATACCTGGTGCTGGTCAGCCCCGGCCTGATGTTCAGCGCCACGCCCGAGCTCCGGGAGAAGAGAGGTTGGGCCTACTTCAGACTCTGCTTCGCGGCCGAGTCTGAGGAGAACATTGAGAGATGCTCTGAGCGCTTCGTCGCCGGTGTGCAGCAGTTCTGGCGCATCAAGAAGGTCAAGGACCTGGAAGAGATTCTGTCGGATGCTCCAGGCGCAGCCAGTACATTAGAGGCCAATGGAATGGTCGATCTCAGTAGCCCGATGGGATGTTAAGATTGTGTAAGGATACCGCAGATATATGTTTGTACTCACCAGACCAAGTTCTTTTATGGCAAAGTCATTTTTCCAGTCACGGTTGAGCGACTACGTGAGATGTAATGGGTGGGCTTTGATAAGGGCAATGATACAATGCGACCACGACTGAGAAGTTGAAAGATCAGAATGGGATGCACGAATTCTATATACAATACACAATGATCACCAGACCTCTTCCGACCTTGATACGTGCCATGACGACTGGCTTCGGCCGTATTCATTGATGACTGGGCTGAAGCAGTGTAATTATGTTGCCGAATCGCCGAAAAGTCGCCTCGGCGGCGGCGGCAGGGATCCCTTTGACGAAAGATTATTTATCATCGCGTGCGTGGAGTTGCATCTGTTACGAGCAGTTGGGTTACACACTTGCCGATGAGGCCATTTTCGCTGTTTTCCCGGCGTGGGGCATGCATATACACGACGCAGATCACCGATTCGGAAGGACTGGACTATTAGATCAAGAGTTTTTCATTACTTCCTTCTACCTATTATCGAGGAGAAGAGACTTCGCACCGCGGCGGGCAAAAAACAGAAACTGACTCGATGAGAACGACCATGCGTGTAAAGTACCAGAGCGACCCATCCCGCCACGTCTATCGATCCCATGATCTCGAGGAATCCCGGCGCAAACGCCCTTCTTGGTTCTTTTTTTGAGAGTTTTCTTTTTTTCGTATACCGTGAAACCGCATTGCCGTGATGAAGAATTAAGCCGCCGATGGGGTGAAAGAAGAGAGAAGAACAGAAGACCCGTGAAGGAACATGAAGAAAGGCATTACTGGTTGTATCAAGTCTGCTGTCCGCGGACCATTGCTGAAGAAAAAAAGGGCATCGCTGTTCTCTCCGAGTGCCGCCGAAGATACGAAGAAGTTTGGTCCTTGTTTAGACCTCGCCGTCGGCGTAGTCGTCGCCGGCGTCGCCGAAGCTGAAGGCGTAGTTGTCGCTGGTGGAATACAGCGAGGGGACGGAGGAGAGGCCGTCGGCGTCGTACATGCCGTCGTTCTTGACGACGGGCTCCTTGGCCTTCTTGGTCTGCTTCTTAGCGGGAGCGGCAGCAGCGACACCCTTGCCCTTGGCGGGCTTGCGGGCGGAGAACTGGGCGCCGTCGATCTCCATGAGCTCGTCCTCGCTCTTCTCGACGGAGGGGGCGACGGCGGCGGCGCTGGGGGTGGGGCCGCCGAAGATGGACTGGCGCTGCTGCTCGGCGGCGGCGGGCTGCTGGCCGAAGAAGTCCTGGTTCTGGGGGTTCTCGCGAGCGCGGGCCTGGATCTGGGCCTGGGTCTGGGCGTAAGTCTGCAGGACGGCGGGAGAGCTCATGTCCGAGCTGCTGGTGCTGTTGTTAACAGTGTAGGCGGGATTGCGCTCGGAGCGGGGACGGGGCTTGCTGGGGGTGGCGATGTCGAGGCCGTCGTAGTCGTCCTCGGGGGAGTCGACGTCGCTCTTGACGTCGCCGTCGAGGCCGGCGTCGTCGAGGCCGGTGGGCTCCGTCTTGACCTGCTTGCGGCCGCGGCCGCCGGTGGTGGCGAGGCCCGAGGCCGGGGCGGCGCGCTTGCGGGAGGTGGCCGGGGTCGAGGGCAGCGATCTCTGGACGCCCTTGCCCTTGCCCTTGGCGGTCGAGCCGACGGCGACGCCGGTGGGGTCGCCGCCGTTGTCGACGGCCTCCTGCTGGGCCTTGCCGATGGCCTTGACCTGGCGGAAGTGGAACTCCAGGCCCTGGGGAGTGGACTCGCCAAAGAGTTTCTGGATCTCTGTTCAAGTAGTCCAAATGTCAGTGTACTGTTCTTAAAATTGAATAGCTATCGTGGATATGTGAAGAGACAAGAAACGCGAAAATCCCCGTACCGGTCTTCTCAACGGGGAGGTCCTTGGGGTCGCCGCCGTGCTTGAGGCAACTGTCCTGGAGCTTGGCCAACTGCTTGATGGGGCGGAGGCGGTGGTCGACAGCCGAGGGGGTGGCATCGGAGCCCATGTGTCTTGCGATCTCTGGAAAGATCGTCAGTCTACGGAGTCCTTCCACGCGTCGACCTCCTCGGCACCATCTCGAGAGCAAGACATGAGAGACCTCATGGAAGGAAGGGGAAAATATGAAGGGGAAAGCGCTTGGTGGAACAGACAGACAGGAAAGAGGGCGATGGGGAGTGGAGATACGAAAACGAGAAGGAGCTTACCCTTGTAGTCAAGCCTGGGCTTGGCCGTGGCGATGACGGCAGCGAGCAGGCGGGCCTGAGCCTCGTAGCTGCGGAAGTTGGTGGTCGACTTGGCAGACATCGTATATAGGACGTTGAAGATGAGACGATGGAGATGAGAGGATGGGGATGTGATGGTCAGCTTTGGAAGGTTAGCTTTGGACGGTGGAGGTTGAGACGGTGAAGGTCCGGACGGCAGGTTGGGGAGGTGAGGTACGGACGTTGGGGTCCGGAAGATGGAGATGAGACGATGGAGTTGATACGGTGAAAGTGTGTGAGCGTGTTGATGATGAGACGGGGCTGCTTAACAAGGTCCAGACGAGACACGTTTAGGAAATGGCAAGTACTTGCTTGATGAAACCTGATGGGCAAGTGCTCCGAAAAGTGTTGCTTGAAGTAAAGGTCAGTACTGAGTGGTGGAGCTTGGAAGGCTCGAGTGAAGTTGTGTGGTGTTGAAAGAGTGGGTGTCTTGGTCAGTGAGGAGAGGGAGGAGAGAAATGATGTGGATGTTTGGCTGTGCAGACCAAGCTACAAAATGCTGGCGGATGTTTTGGAATGAAGTCAAGTGCCCCGGATGGAAGTGGAGAGACTGCCACAGTTCGGCGGATGGAACAGAATAGAGTCAGTGCCCCGGACAAAAAGGAAAGCACAGAAAGTGATGAGATATCACCGGTCAGCAGATTCGCCCGTACTTTGCCTAATGCTCCGGACGGAAAGGAAGGCGCAGAAAGTGATAAGCTGTCAGGCTGACAAATTTCACTTTGTTTCGCCGAATGCTCTGTCCGGAAGTGTATGCAGGAAAGTGACAAATTGTCACACAATGGCAGGTTTGACTTTGTTTCGTCGAATGCACCGGACGGAAGTGAAAGTCTGGGAAAAGATAGGCTGTCACAAGTTGGCAGATTCAACGACAGGGAGTCGAGTGCTCCGGACGGAAGTGAAAGCAGGAAGGTGATGGATGTGACAGTTTGGAAGACAAGTACCTCGAACGGAAGTAGGAGTCCGGAAGATGATGGACCTTCAAAGGCTCGAGGAAACTCGAGATGTGCTTGGGGACGTGTCTTGGTGGATGAGGAAAGAGAGGGAATGAGTGAGATGGATCTCTGTTTGTGCAGGACCAACTTACGAAACTTCGGCGGATGTAGTGAAATAGAGGCGACTATCTTGGACAAAGGTGATGTTTGGAAAGTGGTGGGCAGTCACAGGGCAGCGGATCTGACAAGATAGAGTCGAGAACCTCGAACGACTAAATCGTCGGAAGGCTGTGACGGAGTTGGCAGAAGGAGACAGATATAATGGGAAGGATGTGGTCTTGGTTTTGTGGTTGGCAAAAGGAAACTCACATTTGTAGTCAAGCTGCAAACGGCACAAACAGACTCGTTGAGAGACAAGGCGGGTGCTGTTTTGGTTCTTGCTCTTGCACTTCAGAGGGAGTTCTGGTGGAAAGAGTTGAGAGGTTTAGACGGACTTGATGGCTCGGACGGTGATGGGTCGTCGGAAGGCTGTGATGGAGGCGGCCAAATGGGAAGAGTGTGGTGTGGTGGGGAGAATGAGGTTCGGGAATTGTGGTTTGCAGGAACTCACATTGGTAGTCAAGATGCAGGAAGCACAAGCAGACTTGTCGAGGGGCAAGGCGGGTGCCGTGTGGGTTTTGCTCCTGCGCTTTGAAGGGAAGGCGGATAAAAGGCAAGAACCGAGAGTCTCTGTTCTGTCTGCGTATGTTTGTCAGCGGCGACGTGGTTGACGATGTTGAGCTGTCGGCGTCGGCGACGTGGATGAGTCTCTGTTTCGCGGGCGTATGTTTGTCGGAGGCGACGACGTGGTTGACGATGTCAAGCTCACCAGCCTTGGTAGCTTGTATATGTCTGGCCAATGTAACGGCATGCGATTGTCCGATGTTACAAAGGACAGAAGCCGTATGACTGAGGATTCACAATTTTAATCTCAAGTACTAAGATGTATAGTCGATTCAGCGACGCCGAATCATATATGATCGATTGCGGATCGTAGATCGTACAAATATATGTCATAGAAACCTAGTTGTTGGGCAAGAATTGGTCAGCCATGTCAATCCGTATTGGGCACGGCATATATGTGAACTGATTCAAAGCAGAACAACATCTTGGTAGGCAGTTGCCCAAAGTGCTGTCTCAGCAGTTTGGTCAAAATGGAAAACTTCCAAGTTCAATGTGCCTCAAGTCGTGGACATAGAAACGTGTAATAAATGTAAATGTGAATGTGCTTTGGTCTCGGCGTTCACGAAAGTTATGATGAGAGACCGTGCTCACTGACCAATACCATATACTGTGGGTACTCGGCTATATCGAGACCAACTTCAAGAATATAGACTATACTGTATAGTCATTCATTGAACGAACAGGTGAATGAACGATAGTTCAAGGGGTAGAAGACAAGTGATCGGATCCACGTAGGATAACATCATGCGGATAGGTTTCCCGAGGAATCTCAGTAAAGCTGACCCATCAGTTGCATACTCATAAGGGACTTGATAGAAGTGGCTCTATCGATGTCAATGAGTGACGACAAGTCCTGATATTTGTGGTTCAATATTCCCTACGACTTCTCGTGGACAAGAAGTCGCTAAGAAAAACGACAAGTATAAAACCAGCTAGGTCTGAGAGAGCATTGAAGAAAGGAAACGTGAGCAGCGACTAAGCAGCACTGGAGAAAGAAACATATCAAAATGATATACTTACTTGAGTATAAACCTGACTCTGGGACAAGCAGTTGGTTGCCTTGGAGACAGACAACTCAGCTCGCAGAGGCCGGAGTGCGGTACGTCCAAGGCCGACAAGATACTCTTCTGAGCACCTGGTGCCTTTCAATGGTGAATCTGTTGATCCCGCAACGTCTTGGAAGTGTTCATGCACTATAGCAATCCATCAGCTCAGAATGTTCTTCTCAGTCCAGTATGAACCTTTTGATTCCGAACTTGTTTTGAATAGTGGGGCATCAGCCGAGACATTGTTTACTTACCGTCAACGAGATTGAGCGATCAATTGGAACCGAACAGCAGCGCTCGAGGCATCGTTATATATCGTCGAGTATGAGAAGACGATATATATCCAAGCCGCTCGAGCGGTTCATGCAAAACTGAGAGAGAGCACCGGGCACCAGGCAGGGTTCCGCTGAGTTGCTCTGCACATAAGGGTTTTCGGCAAAGGGGTGGCTAGGCGTTGATAGGCCAAGTGCCCAGAGAGTGCCCCATATATCCCAGGGAATGGTGGTGCAGCTTTGGTGCACAGCTGTTATGGGGCGACCTCTGACGGCCAGGCTTAGACAGCGATCTGACTTACAAAGCCGTTTATATAAATATGGTAAGACATTGGAAACTTTATCCCGCTGCTCATCACTCTCTTGAGATAGTTTTGTTCACGTATTCCAATTGATGCGTCTCTTTCAGTGATTGTCAAGTTGAACATACTTGTCGTGCACTACCGCGTCTTAACTCTTTGCGCACTACTACTGAGAGAATCCAGCAGTTTCCCAGTATGTGAATTGTGACTGCGAAAAGCAATGCTCTTATGCCACCGTATCACGGCACGGATACCGATGAGGCATGATATGCTGGCATTTTCAACTCATCGTCTCCTCCCACTTGCAGAATTGAAAACTGCCGAAAGGAACCGCTCCATTATCCACCAATAGTACTGCCACTGCAATCTTCCATATCGTCATGACAAACATGCATCTCATAATAAAAAGAAAATCATCTCTATTCGTCTATTCGTCTGTCCACATCGTACGTATTCTAAAATGTCTTCTCACTAGTGGGGGACTTCCAGCCCGAAGGCGTCGACCGGCCGCTGTTGACGCTCATCTGGTGGGGCTTCAAGCCGGCATATGGCCATCGTCGAGCAATCTCCTCGGGCTCGTTGTCTCCGTAGATTAGGTACTGGACGCCCAGACCCAGGTCGCATGCAGCCTGGAACATGCCGCAAATCTTGAAGGACCAGGGGATCTCGGTGGTCGAGGTGAAGAACCAGTACATCTTGAGGGCGTCACCCAGGATCCAGCTGGCCAGCAGGGACACGCGGAATCCCCGGCTCGACTTGGATCGGTAGTTGGCAAGTAGCTGGGGCAAGGGCAGAGTTGCCTCGACTCCGAGACCGATGATTCCGAGCAGGGAACAGTACGTAGGGTACAGCGACTCCATCGGCGCAACGATCAGCTCGAGGACGGTCAGGCCGATGAAGAGGTACAGCAGAAACTGCCAGTAACTATGAGAATTGTCAGCGGTGATGATATCGTCGCATCGTCCCGGAGAGCTACGTACGGCTTTGGGGATCGCCACTGCCAAAAGTTGTACGGCCTCTTCCACTCCATGAAACCTTCCTTTGCGCCGGCAAGGAGGAAGTTGGAGTCTCCACCTCTCGTCGAAGGCGGCGGCCGGGTCTCCAGAGCGATCTTGAGCAGAATCACCTGCATGAAGATGTTGACAAAGGCCTGGATCAGCAACGCATTGTCGTACCTAGAACCAAACCAGTAGAACACCCTGTTTCTTTCGTGTCAGAACCCTCCGGCGCATGATCAGAACGGCTTCGCCAGGGCTACCTACCTGAATATACATGCGACCAGCATGATCAGCGGGATGTCGAGCGAGAAGCCAGCGCTGGACCGCTTCTTGTGCATCGACATAGCCTGGTCCGCGTATGATATAATGGGCGAGGAGATGAGGAAGACGGGCGCGGCTATGCCGGCCAACGTTTGGAAGAACGGCATCGTGGAGGTTCGGGGACGGCTGTTGTCGGCGTCTTGGAAGCTTCGGATCCGGCGGAGTCGGGCCTATGGAGACGGACGTGTTTCGTCGCAGAGAGAAGTATTGTAGAGAAGGTAGAGATGCTGTCGTACGTTACGCGAGCTCCATATGAAGGTTTTACCACCTAGGAGGAAAAAAGAAGAGACGTGACGCTTAGGGCAGACGCCGGGGCAAAAGGAGAGATGTAATTCCCGAGGTTGACGAGTGAAAAAAACGTGGTCCCTGAATCAATCTCGCCGGCGTTCTGGAAGATCGCTAGAGGTAGGTTAAAAAGAGGTCCAGGGACTGGAATGCGGAATTGGGACGGGGTGGATCGCGGATCTTTCGCACCTTTTTTCTCCCTCTCGCTCACATTCTTCTCTTCTCGTCACCAAAAAGTCGCCGGTCCGGATCCCCAAAAAGGAGACGCGGCGCAACATGACAGGGTTGTTGGACGATGGTGGATGAGCTCGAGGCTTTGGGGTTATGCTGCTATGCTGCATGCATCTTTTCGTTGGCTGTTCCTGCTGCTTAGTGGAGACGGTGTTCTTTTTAGCAGTGCCCTGGTACCTGTTTGGTTTCGCCGACGACCCCGCTGCCCGTTGCTTCTTATTAACAAGACAGCACCGTACCTAGCCTAAAAGCAGCAGTACGTTTGCACCGGATTCAGGGGCTTGTCGATGTTCGTTGATCGTGGTTTTTTATTTTTTTTTTTTATTTTTTTTTGGGTGTCTGCTTTTTGGACCCTCTAGTATAGTTGACCAAGACTCTTCGCAATGTCTGATTGACTTTGGAGATGCTCGATATACCTTTGATCCGTCAACTTAGAAGTTTGCGTGTCCCACCCATGCTTTTGCAATAGCGGTAAGCTGCCAGAAATAAACTCAAGGTTACCTGATGCTGTATGTAGTCTTTTTCGTATCAGAGTCCTCTATGGCCCTGTCAGGACATGGTTTGTGTTGTTAGATGTTTCAACGACCATTATGCGAATATGCCTCAAACTAATCAACTTGTTGCGGCACTACCTAGATATATTAGATACCTGATGTGAAATACGCTTTTATGCAAAAAGCCGGAGCAAATAGGTTCCGACAGAGATATATGTTGAAATCCGAAATTCATACCAACCCAACTTGACTGCTAAACTTATAACCTGTGCTTGAACGATGAACGATTCTCAATATGTGAACAAGACGAGCCGATTATATATCCCTTCGATCAAGCAAATACTTCAATGCTTGCGCGCACATGGACGACCGTTGTTGGCGGATTGCGCCTCTTTCGAGCAACATCCTCCAAAGACAAACGGAAACGATGAGACGGAATCAAGTCCGAAAGCTTCTATTTCCAACGACCTTGAAATTTGCCACATTCGTCTTCTCCGGGTCTTCCACGTGGCACAGAAAGACCGGCTCGAAAAACGGATGGTCAGTCGGCGGATGGTTGCATTAGCGGTCTCCTTCTCTCGCGCTCCCAACTTTAAGCTTATGGACCGCTTGATGAGCGCTCGGCACTTGTCTACAAGCTCACCACGTGCTGTTAGTACTTCTTCGATTTACGTCCAAATTTCCAGCGAGAGTAGTAAAGAGGTATGGTGCGATGCAATGCAGTGGTATATTGAACATTATCTATCTAGAACGCCCAGCCCAGATGTGTGTTATAAACAATCTTACACGAAAACGACCCTTCGCCATGCCCAGAGCTGGAATTAAAACAAAAGAGAGAGGGAGTCATAATGAACCATGGAGACGCCGAAATGCAAGTTTCCGATGCTCAACGCCGTGAGAATGCAAGCAATGCCGTCTCACGTGCAAACCGCTGCCCCTTCCTCCTCCTACTCCAAGTCTCGATATGTATGCGCGGAAATCCTGTGATCAACACAAATGAGTCGTCCTCCTTTTTTGTACAAGTCTCGGCCGTGGTTCCTCTTACCACGACCACATTTTATATCCTACACCACGAATCCACGATCCCCATGAAGGAACCTTCTTCTCAACCTCAATCCGATGCAGTCACATATTGGGCCATCGAATTCTGAGACCATCGGCCCAGCGGCTGTAAAGCACATCCGAGAGCTGTCGGCAATGCTCCATGCCTGGCTGCGGATCGCGTCCAGGGTACTTTTCGCTCATGGCTGCCTTCTCCTTGTCTGCCGTCTTTTCAGCTCCAGCACTGCTAGTATCCGATATGACGCTGCCCTGGCGTCTTCGGTGAGATTTGAGGTGCGGGTTGTTGTTTGCGAGAACAAGTCTGGATGGGCTCTGCTGAGGCTGCGTTTGCAACTGGCTGCGATCGGTAGTGGGCGTGTTTCGAATGATGACGGTACCTGCCGGCGTCTCGCTGTCGAACGAGCTGACAGTTGATCTCGTATCGGAAGTTGTCTTCGGAAGAAAGGCGCTCGCGAGTTTGGTATCTTGAGACATGGACGCCACCAAGCCCTGCATCATGTGGTATGCACCCTCTGGATCGACGGTGTTGAGCCCCGCAAACGCATCTGAGAATTTTGCGAGAGCCTCCCTCTTGGACATGGATGAGGTCTGGGCGTGCAATTCGGCCAGAGTGGGCTCCACTGCCTTGGTGTAGAGACGGCGCCCAAGAATGGCTTCCTTGCTGTTGGCTTCCGTCGTTTTCGAGTGTCTAGTATCTGACATCTTGTTCTCATCAGAGAACACATCGTCCTCATCCGGCCAGGAAATACTATGACCTGAGGTGGAACTGTCCGATGGAACTCTCTTGAAGAGACGCTGTGATGAACCAGAATTTCCAAAAGACATATCGGGCTGCAGCGGCTTTCTAAGTGCTGGTCCTGGCGGAGCTCTCATAGAACCCACACCAGTGTTCTGTGCCAACGAGGGGCGCCTGCGAGTGGTAGCTTTTCTGACTGTTGACGGCGTCGCTGGTGATGCTGGCTGGAGAGGGGCGTCTTTGATGTCGAGCCTGCGCAATGCCTCATCTGTCGAGAATATGGACGAAGGCTTTCTGGTCTTAGCAGGAATCGCCTTCCTGGGTGCGACCGACCTGACCGTATCAAAGACCCAATCATCCCCATCATCTCGCGGCGACATGCTGCGCAGTGTCTCTTGATACATGGCTCGGTTGCGCTTGTTCTTGGTCGCGTCGTATGCCCGGCGGCGCTCGACGAGCTCTTGGAGCGCTTCAACCTTTCCGGCGTATCTGATGAAACGATGCTTGAGCATGTCTTTGGCCGAGGGTCGGTAGTCGGGATCCTTGACCAAGCACCTCGATATGAAATCCTTGAAGTCTTTGGAATAGTTGCCCTCGAGTCGCGGGGGAGGATTCTTGGGGATCTGGAAGAGGGCCTTCATGGGGTGCAAATCTGCATGAGGCGGCTCTCCCAGGGCCATCTCAATGGCTGTAATGCCCAACGACCATATGTCCGCCTTGAAATCATATCCGGCTTGCTGAATGACTTCTGGTGCCATCCAGAAGGGAGTGCCGACAAATGTATTGCGTTGCGACTTGATGTTGGTCAGCTGCGCTGCGACACCAAAGTCGGCCAGCTTGACCTTGCCGGATTCCGAGAGGAGCACATTGGCAGCTTTGATGTCGCGATGGATCTTGCCCTCAGCATGAAGGTACTCGAGACCCGTGAGGAGTTCGCGGCAGATGATGGCAATGTGTGTTTCGCTGAAGCAGGAGGGTTCAGGTTTGAGCTAGAGAGTAAAGTTTGGTTAGCATAAGACCAGCGCCAGCGGTGATGAGACTATTGGAGATATACCAAGTCTAAGCAGGACCCTCCGCCCAAAAACTCCATTACAATCCATAGCTTGCTGCCGCGCAGGAAGCTGGCCTTGTACTGTGTCACATGGGAGCTGGCGCATGTGCTCAATACTGATATTTCGGCTTGGATATCTTGGATATCGTCGTCGGTGGACTCGAGATCAATCTAGGTGGACTAGGTTAGTTGTCGAACATTGGGTCGCGGGAAACCGATGTCATACGTGTTTGATGGCAACAACTTCGCCGGTGGCCTTTTCGATGCCTTTATACACTACTCCAAAGCTGCCACCTGCCAAGTTATTAGTGAGTTGATCGCGATAATCGTGGTCTTGCGAATGGTCGCAAGCGGTCTCTACTTACGGCCAAGTTCCTCCAGAACTTGGTAGTGGCCTGCGATAGCTTCGTCCGCCATGTTGTCGAGAGTGTGGGCGCTGGGCGCTGTTGTTGTTTACCAAAAAAAGCACAACAGAGAGGTCGGGGGGACGAGTGACAACGATGACTCGGGTTCGAACGCAGTGGCAGCCAGGGAGCAGGCGCGAACGGAGAAAAAAGACACACAGGCACACCGTCTCCAACAGCAGAAGCAAAAAAAGATATTTTGTTTCAGAAGTGGTGTTGTGCAGCTCGAGGTGCAGCTCCGGCCGAGTTGAATTGATATTTCGTGCTTGGACTGGGGCAGCGGGCGAACCTGCGTTGCTAGGACGATAAATATGGTGCCCGTACGGACGCGGCAAAAAGCTTTGGCCAGTAATAAAGTGACATTAGTGTAATCCCGTTGGGTCGGGTCACAACTAGCGATATTGCAATCAGCTTGCCCGTTTGCCACGAGAAAACGAAGAGGCAGAAAGACTGTTCTTTGGCAGTCCCGCGATGGTTCTCATGTTGGTTTGTTTGATGCGAGTCTATTACACAGCTGGGCAGACCACGTTACGGCGCCTACGTGACCGATAGAGGGCATATGTACACATTTTCTTGCGAGACAGAAGCCCACTGGACGAATGTTGTCTTACATGCCAGTGGTGTGGCACAAGGGGAGCGATGGATGGTCCCTCGCCCAGAAAACAACCTAGCGCACAGCCGTTGCAAGGGTCCCTACATAAGCAAATCCGGCATCAATCGATCTGACGGCCAGAAGTGGACTCCCCAGTGTCCACCCCGCGAAGAGATAGGGCGGCCTAGGCGGACATGGGGAGCCCAGAGAGAAAATTTCATTGGCACAGGAGGGTTCGCAGTATCCGTTTTGGGCGCACTCAGCGCAGGCTTGGCGGACTTGTACAGAGTCTCTGACAGGCTCAGCTCAGCTGCCCAAACGTATTTCCATAAGGACAAAACTCGTAAAGCCCCTGCGCACAAACCTAAAGCCCACAGGCAATATAAAAATGAACCATCTTTTATTGATCTCTGTTTGCGTGCTCTTCTCAAACAAAAAGAAGTCTGCGACCGAATGTCTCGGATCGTGTTAATTAGAGTTGCCAAACCCCGTCGCAACGGGCAGTACGGTTACCGGTACCTAGTATTTTGGAGACCGCGACGTCACTCCCGCTCCAAAACAACTTTGCCTAGCTGAGCTTAGTCCCGGGGGGCCCGGTCAAACTCCAGTTTGTGGCTCTCTGCAAGGGTGCGACGCCTCGATCGGAGCTGTCTTACAGGCGTCACCCAGCAACCGCCCCAAGTAAACAGGAGGGGCATCGTAGCATCTCAAAATTCGGTTCGGGTACAAGTCCAGGGCCACCCAGCGGCCAGCTAGGTACGAGCCGCATCAATCGCGATAACATCTAGCACTACTAGCACTCTGCGATCCCAGCGTCTCCTCCCCCCCTCCTCTCCACTGCCAACGCAAATCAAATCCACGGCAAATCCCCAATCTTTCCAAGGTTGCCAATCTTATCGCCCATCGCCCTTCGCGATCGATCGCGGTTAATCTTTTTATAACAACAACTGGCACGGTTCACTCACTCACTCCAACCAGCAACTCATCGATCGCAGCCAGTCGCCCAGTTCGCTGCTCACAACAACACAGGCCACGCACTATTGCGCCTACCTAGTGCTAGCTCGTGTGATCCACCCCCAGTCGCCAACTACTTGATTCGACGTTGCACGTTTAATCTTTTGCTCTTCACCGCTTGAGGCTCGTCCCGGAAGCCCAACCTGACCGCTCGCTCCTGGGCTTGTGACGTCTGGCGGACGACGATACCTGCGATTTCCACTTGTTTTCCAGCGCGTCTGCAAAGAGCCGCTATTGATTACTCTCTAATACTGACCCGCCTACGCATCGCAGCGCACGACACGTCCAAACTGGCGTAGAGCACGCAAATCGTATTGAGACGCGTTGGAATACCACCGCGCGAAGATGCCTGCGGTGCCGCCGCTTCCCATGCGGTTTCCCTGCTGGTGCAGGGCAGTGTATTCGTGGGGAGGAGAGGTAAGTTTGCTGTTCGCAGCGCCATGCAGAACTCCGAGCGCTGACATTGTTGTGTTTTTTTTAGTCGCAGCGAGATCTCGGCTTCGTCGAGGGCGATCTGATAGAATGCCTGAATGCGGGAGACGGCTCATGGTGGACGGGAAGGCTCAGGCGAAACAAGACGGTCGGCATATTTCCCTCGAACTTTGTCGAGGTCCTACCAGAGAACTTCCGACCAGTCAGCAGATCAACAAGTCCCTTGACGTCTAGCAATACGCCGAGTCCGAGTGCGAGCACGCCGCAAAAGACCAAGTCGAAACCATTCCGGAAACCGTTCGAGGCGTATGCAAAGGCGCCTCATTACACGACTGCCAAACAGCCTGAGGTAATTCGAGACATGCCACAGCGCCAGAACTCCCACAACTCTTTCCAGGAGCCCGAGCGCCAGAGCTCACGCAACTCTTTCCAGGAGTCTCAGCGCCATAACTCTCGCAACTCTTTCCAGGAGTCTCAGCGCTACAACTCCCGCAACTCTTTCCAGGAGCCACCGTCGAGGACACACCGCCAAAATTCTCATGCCGCGATCTACCAGCAAAGTAATGTCATCGACGAGATCTCCCGGAGACCGTCAGCGCCTGAGATGCACGAGTATGGCTCCAGGGCTCCTTCGCCAGCGCCATCCATGTCCTATGGCCAGGCCTACGCACAGCGAGGATACTCGCCCGCTCCATCTGTGTTCCCTCACGCATATTCCATGAGAGCTCCTTCACCTGCGCCGCCCTTGCAAATGTCATTTTTTGGAGGGCGAGCAGCATCTCCACAACCACCGCCTTCACCGATGCAATATGGGTCAAGAGCCCCGTCGCCCGCCCCGTCACTTAGCTTCACACCTTATCGTCCCGGTGCGGAACGCGCACACGATTCACCTCCACCGCCAGCTCCACCCCCGCATCGCCATCAGGCTCCTCTGAGTCGGGGCCCGTCCGACGCTTCATATGATGCTCGACCACACACACCGAGGGCACCATCGCCCGCGCCACCTTCGCCGGGCGGCGATGGTTTCACCCCCTCGCCGCTCAGGGAAGCCATGGACGGGGTCATGGAGCAGCTTGATGCACTTGGAATCAACCATGAGAGCCAATCTCCTGAGACACCATTGGATCCGTGGTCACCAGAGTCCTTTGACATGATCCACCATCGCTCAAAGCGGAAAACTCAGACCCAGATGAGACCTCAGACCTCGATGGGCGTTGCGCTGCAGGACGAAGGGTACGAAACGCGCAGCGGCGGTTCGTCGGCAGAAAATACCTTTCACAGCAGTAGTTATCGCGACGACCGCCAGCAGCCTACACAGCTGAGCAATTATGTTGAGAGGATGGAAACAAGATTGAAGAAGATGCATCAGCACAGCTCTAGCATGAGTGTACTTGAGGATAGCCATGACATGGGGCCTCCACCGCCGCCTAAGAAGAACGGGTTTGACCGACCCAGGTCTGCGATGGACGAGAGCGAGAGAAGAGTGCGGAAGCCCAAGTCCACATATGACATGAGCCGTCAAGCCCTCAACCGAACTGCCACTACAAAGACAACTTCGACCGAGGCTACCAACAGCAGCAGCAATACGCAGAGCACCAACCACAGCCTCATGAGCGGCGTTTCAGCCGGTGGAATCAGCGCGACCAGTGCAGGCAGTTTAGCCCGCAAGAATCGTAACCGTGCCCAGAGCGCTCTTGGTTTTCGCACGGTCGATGAAGCGCTCATTCCAGAAGAACGCCCCACGACACCCTTCTCTGGTGTATCATACCATCCAAGTCACTCGACTAGTCAATTCCGCTCGCAATCACAAGCTGGGTTTCACGATGACGGGATCGCGTCTATTGGTGGTCTTGTCTCGCCTTCTGCCGCTAAGCCAAAGAAGTCGAATTTCATCAAGAGAATCCTCGAGGCAACAAAAACGGGCGTCGCCAGTGGCCGTAGCACGATTGCTGGAGTGTCTACCTCGGCGTCATCTTCTCCGGTCCGGCCCAGTGTGATGACAGCGATTTCAGGAGGTCCCAGCAGCACGAATTTGTCGAGAGACCTGGCAGCGCGGGACATGGGATTGTCAGCTGGCGTTGACTGGGTTCAGGTACGCCGGGACGTCAATCGATCAAACACATTGAGCAAGAATGAGCGTATGGAGCGACGAGATCGTTGCCAGATGTTGGATTACCCTGCGATTGATCCCGTCGAAGAACTTTACGAGAGTATTGAGGGCGACGAGGATGCAGAAGGATTGCCAGTACGCAATCCCACGGACTACCAAGGCATCAACTGGAGTCAAGTTGACAAGAATTCTCGCTTCATCAAGAGTTTGCCCCACATGACAACGGCTATCACTCTTGCTACAACTTATGTCTGCCGGCCATACCGAAGCGAGGTCCAACGACTTCGGGCCATATTCGTCTGGGTCGCCGAAATGATCAACTGGGAGGAAGACTTTGAAGGAGAGGTGGACCCAAGAAGAGTCATTAATACGAAGAGAGGATGCGCAGAGGAGTATGCCGCTCTCGTCCACGAAATGTGTGCTGCTGTAGGCATTCACTCGGAGGTCATCCGAGGCTACCTCAAGACGCCTGGAGAGGTCCCCGAGACAACGATCATGCCGCGCCCCAACCATTGGTGGAATGCAGTACTCGTTGACGACGAATGGCGTATCATAGACTGTTGTCTCGCCTCCGCATCAAACCCGCGCCGCGCATTGTACTCGAGTTCTCACAATACCAACGCCGACGGCTGGTGGTTCCTCACGCGACCGACGGAGATTTGCTGGACACATGTGCCTGAGCACCACGCTCAGCAACACATTTGCCCGCCAGTGCCGCATGATGTCCTTCTCAACCTTCCTGGTGCTTGTCCGCCATATTTCAAAAACAATCTGGCCATGGTTGATTTCAATACAGCACTGACTCGCATCGAGGACCTCGAAATGGTGCACATCAAGTTCAACGTGCCTGCGGACGTCGAAGTCGCAGCCGAGGTGGAAGTCCGCGCGTATTCTCGCGATAACGACGGGGACTTTTTCGAGTCTGGCGATGTGATCAAGAAGCGAGCCCTAGCTCAAGCAGAGTGGTTTAATGGAGACAAGCGCTACACGGTCAAGGCCTTGCTCCCAGGAGATGAAGGCGCTGGTGTTTTGAAGGTCTACGCTGGCAAACGTGGTCTGATGCATAGCATCAAGGATATTCCCCATCCTTTGGCATTTGCCCTTCCCATCATCCACACGGGCGAGAACCCTCCGTACGAATTTGTTACTCGACACCCGACACCCCATGCTCAGAGGCACGACATCTATGTCGTTCAGCCACAATGTCAAAAGCTCGCGCTGAACAACACGTTTGTCTTTGCCATCCGCCAGCATCCTTCGACTGCTGCCGGCTCGCCTTCCAGCAATCCAGGTGGTACTAGTCCTATCCCCTTTATGAGACCGGGAAGTGCGATGAGCATGGCGAGTTCGCTCCCTAGTAATGCCAGTAGCAGCGGCTATGGCGGGGGCCCGATCAACGGAAAGAAGCCAGCCAAGCTGGCCATTCAGACGCCTGGCGGCAAGATTCTTCGCTTGATGCGCAAGGAGGAGCGCCGAGGAATAGGCGCGGGAAGCAGGCTCGGGGGCGAGGAGGAACCCAGCGATGGAGGCAGCTGGGAGACCATCATCAAGTGCTCCGAGCGTGGAGTCTGGCGAGGTCTAGTCCTGGCCGACCGGACCGCAAAGTGGTGCGTGTTTGCGGAATGGATTTGCATAGGCTAGACCTATACAATCCGTTTCGAAAGTGCCACGAGCTTGTTCAGTATATCGGCCGCCAACGACTTCAGGGGATTGTCAAGGGAGGTTCGTTGGCTGGCTGGCTGGCTGAATCGGCTGGATATCCTTCAACATATGACAATTGCATGTCGCGGCGGCGTTTGTTTAATATTTGTGTAAATTTTTGCGCTTGCATTTTGCTGTTTTTTTGCTATGGTTCGAGGGTTTCTGGTTGGAGTTGGACGGAACACGTGGATCAACGGACGGACCACTGGAACATGGCGACACGGCCGTGTTATGCATTGCACATATGGCGTTTTAATGTACATTTGGCGATGGTCGCTCTACTGTTCTGTAAGATAGCAAGAAGCAGTCAAAACGTCGGCGTCTCGATTGGAGACGAGTTAATGGCAAATCAGTAGAAAATCATTTCGCGTATTATGTTTATTCGCCCTCCAAGTACTCATCCAAGCTTGTGGAGCATGAATCTCGTAGGAAGCTAAATACGGTGTAGTTAGTGGTTGTACCTTTAGAGACTGGCCACCTTCTGTCTGCGACTTTGACCGCGGAGAGGCGCATAGATGATGCATCTCACTGCTTGGGGATGGACATTATATATAGTGTCTTTTGAGGATAGGCGCGCCAAGTGTACTGAATATAGGCAAAAATAAGATTTGGTACAACTCGAGCCGTCTAAGACGCCTATCAGCAAGCAAGGTTGAGTTGACAGGCCATCAGGTGCATGTGGGGTGGGGTCATCGGCCGCTACTACCGCAAACGTGACCGCCCTGTCCTGCCTATCATGTCCCGACCTTGGACCACATGAGACTGACTCTCTTTCTCGTCTGCTTCTTCTTCTTCTGTCTCCACTTCCTCTCTTTTGAATTCTTGATACATCCATTTGCCAATACTCGGAGCGGGCTTGTTAAGGACCACAACCCAGTATGGAAGAAGACCCGCAAGAAGGGAGTAGCCTGCTGGCGACGGCGGACAGCAGTGCCTATGCCGACGGCGGAATCAAGGGAGGTGGCCGCAAGAGCAAGAGCGATGAGCACGCCGTTAAGCCTCGAGAGGCCATCAAGGCCTATCCAATGGCCATTTTCTGGACTCTGGCTGTCTCGATGACGGTCATCATGGAAGGTGTATGTTCTACTGCCCTCTGTGAAACCGCATGAAACCGCGGTGTGACCATTTTGCCGTCAGTGTTGCTAACACCGTTGGGTTCGCAGTATGACACGATCCTGTGAGTTTCGAAGCCAGAATGTTTCTTCCGAGATGGGTTTTGCTTAACATGGTCATTTCTGTTCAGAATCGGCAACTTCTTTGCGTACCCGACGTTTGCAGAAAAGTACGGCTCGAGGATAGACAGACACGGCCACCATCAACTATCAGCACCGTGGCAGGCCGCGTTGTCCAACATGGCCGGCATCGGGTCGTTCTTTGGTGTTCTCATCAACGGACATCTTGTTGATCGCTTTGGTCAAAAACGCGTCATTATCGGCGCCCTCTGTGTATTGTCCTGCTGCATTTTCTTCACCTTCTTCGCGCCCACTATCCAGGTACTCGCTGCTGGTGAGTTCTTGTGTGGCCTGCCCTGGGGCGTATTCGCGTCTTCTGCCCCTGCGTACGCGAGCGAGGTCCTGCCTTTGAGCCTGCGGGTTTATCTGACAAGCTGGACCAACATGTGCTTCATCATTGGTCAACTGATTGCCGCGGGTGTGCTGGCAACGCTGGTGTCTCGCACGGACGAGTGGGCATTTCGTATTCCATTCGCAATCCAGTGGATCTGGCCTGCTTTCTTGATCCCACTGCTCTGCTTCGCGCCCGAGTCGCCATGGCATCTTGTCCGGAAAGGCGAGCACAAAAGGGCAGAGCAGTCACTCTTGCGCCTTAGGAGATCCGACCTCGTGGACAAGAGTGAAGTCCAAGCGACCTTGAAAACCATCATCCGCACCGACAATCTGGAGAAGAAGATCACGGCTGGCACGAGCTACTGGGACTGTTTCCGGGGCGTTGAGCGAAGAAGGACCGAAATTGCATGCATGGCATTTGCCGGACAGATGTTCTCGGGTCTGGCGTTCGCATACAACTCGACCTACTTCTTTCAGCAGGTTGGGCTGACACCGAGTCAGACGTACAGACTCAACATAGGGGGAACCGGCATGGCACTCGCGGGCACTGTCGTTTCTTGGTTTACACTCATGCCTTATTATGGTCGGCGGCGCATCTTTCTGACTGGCATGTTTACGCTGTTTTTGATCCAGTACGCCATCGGGTTCCTGAATATTTGGACAGACAATGACGCCGTCGCCATGACCCAGGCTGTCATGACCTTGGTGTGGACGTTTGTATTTCAGCTCTCCATCGGACAGCTGGGTTGGGCTCTACCCGCCGAGGTCGGATCTACGAGGCTGAGGCAGCGCACAGTTTGTCTGGCGCGCAACACCTACTACCTCGCCTTCGTCGTGGCCCAAACGCTGCAGCCCTTCTTCATGAACCCGACACAGTGGAACATGAAGGGGTATACTGGTTTCTTTTGGGGCACAACCGCATTCTTGACCTGGCTCTGGGCTTTCTTCCGACTGCCAGAGACCAAGAACAGGACGTTTGAAGAACTGGATTGGCTGTTTGCCAAAGGAACGCCGACGAGGCAGTTTGAGAGTACCGTTGTAGAGATCGAGGATGACGACGAAGAGTATGAGGGCGTAGAAGCGATTGAAGGCCCTCTCGTGGCTAGCGGGCGAGAACCGTCGTACGGTACGACAACGTGAGATGGAATGAGTGCCGCTCATTGTAATGAAGGGGAAGTCCAGGGACTTCTGCTAAATTAGTCACAATAGAAATTGAACCGCCTCGAACATGACTTTGAGGGTGACCTGAGTAAGGCCAATGTGGGATGGAAGTTTCCGGCACGCCCACGATCGGATATCAGAAGTTGATTGCCGAGCTCGCATCCGCCTCTCTCATCAGAATATCCCATGCACCTCGTGTGTCGAGATTCGCCGCCTTTTCCGGCCCGACCCAAAGCTTCCACTGCTCTTCCATCTGATGCCCGATGACGTGCGTGCCGTCGACAGTAGTCCAGCCCAGATCGTGCGCCTGTCGGATGATCCGCGTCCTCCGGGGCTTGTAGCACATATCCAGCAGCACGCCCTTATTCTCACGTGAGAGAAAGTACCGCAGTATCGCAGCGACTTCATGCTCGGCCTCGCTCTCGGGCGCGACGTCTGGGACGCAGCTCACAATGTAGTACGGGGTATCGAGATCGCGGGCTTGTCCCAGAGACTGGATGTGAATGAAATCGGGGCTGGGTTTTATTCTTTGGGCGTCTCGCGCGAGGTCCGCGACTTCGCCCGCGTCTCGGTTCAGCACGTAGATTTCGGAACAGCCTAGATGCACCGCGAGCGCGTAGACCGCCGCGCGGCTGGCTCCCCCGGCTCCCACCAGAAGGGCCGGCGGGTGTGCGGTCCCGGAACCCGACTTGTCCCGCGACACTTCCTCGGCCTCGAGCAGGCTGCCCCTGATCCCGGCCCAGTCCGTATTGCCGCCGACCAATTTCGTGCCGTCCCGGGCGACGTTATTGCACGCGCCGATGGCGGCGGCCCGCTCGTCCAGCGCCAAGTCCGCCGCCGCCACGATGGCGTGCTTGTACGGCATCGTGACGACGAGGCCCGCGACGCCGGGCGACCGGGCCAGGGCCGCGGCGTCCCCGACCGCCGGGCACTCGGCGTTGGTAAAGGTCCACGGCAGGCCGAGCGTCCGGGCGATGTGGTCGTGCATGGGCGGCGCGGGCGAGTGCGTGACGCCCACGCCGACGAGGTGGAGGGTCTTGGGCTCTCTGGTGGGGGATGACATGTTTGTGGCTGAGTGCTTGATGGTATGATTTTTGAAGCTGAAGTTTTTATTGATCTTATAGTTTTTTCGGTATTTCGTGAGATGCCGAGAGACTGCTCAATGCTCATAGAGTTCGTCGTCGTCCTGGTGTGTACCCCACCGGGAGGGGCACCAATGATGGCCATACCGTGTGCTCGTCTGCCCTCTCAGTACAAGCTGATGGGGATTGCTAACAGAGCATCTTTAATTTTCTTTTGATTGTCAAATTATTCCTTATCGCCAATGGCTTCAAGCGTTTAATTTTGAATTATGAGCCGAACAACTGTGAGACGCTGTAGGTATGAGTGGAATTAAGCTTGATTGTACAATGGCCAAGAATACGACCAGACAAGCATGGACTGATGAATCATCATTCATCGCTTTACTATGACTGCTTGCTTACCAGACAGCAACATTTAATCACAAGACTACTAAAATGACATGAATGGGTATAAAGCATAAATAAGATACACTAAAACATGCCTCTTTTCTAGCAAGATAGGTTGTATTTACAACCGACAATTCCAACGAAGGAATAATTCGTCCAAATCAAATCAATATAACTTATTGGATCAAGACTGTCTCTAGCATATAAACTTTTATGCGTACATCAGGTTGATATCATTCTTGATGCCAGCCAAAGATGGAGCATTCACATAGTATACACTCAACTATCACTACCTCCGTGACAGATCAACGTTCCACGCACAACAATCCCCTTGACCTCGTAAACTTCCGGTAGACACGCAGTGGAATACCGACCAAGTCGATGCTTTCCGATTATCAGTCTCTTCGATGGATGAAAACAACTTCTTTTTTCCGTTCCTGTACGAGCCAGAGTGGAAAGAATGGCCGCTGGTCGTCTGTCGGCGAGAAACTTCCTACTCTTCCACTTGAACATACATCGACGATGCAATCGTCCCCTCGAACACCCTAGTAGAATACCAAGCACTTTGACCACGTACGCGAGACGCTGCGCGCGGCAGCCACCATGATGCCCGTTTTTCTTTTTCTTTTTCTTTTCTTTTTTTAATTTCCGAGAGATAAGGAATTTCTCGACAGCGCAGGACCGGCCAGTTCACTTGCACTGCCGATTTCGAGGCGTACTTCATGGTCGGAGAGACTGACACCCTCTCTTGAGAGAGAATTGGCTTTTGCTGTCTCGGATATTCGCCAGTGCAGTCGTTCCTTCGCCATGACTTATTATTAATTCTCCCAGCCACTTTTGTTCTTCCCCTTGCTTACTGCGACAGCTTGGTCAAATGGCTCGAAACTGTGAATGACAGCAAGACGTGGGCCTCAGTCGGGCGCAAGGCACCGGCCTCGTCGGTCCCACAGCAGTCCAGCATTTCGACTCCCGTCTCTGATATGAGTTCCTTGACCTTACAGGAAAAGCGCAATCATTCCTTCCAGGCTGCCAGTAGGCGTCATAAATCCCCAAAACCTCAATGGGTCAAGATGTTCTCAGAATCGAGCCCAGTGACGCCGCCAGAATTTGCAACTCTATTGTAAGCCAAGCTTACGCCGGTGAGTCGGTAAAAAGGAAAACCAGGAAGAAAGACTTTTTCGGCTTATTTGGTCAATGGTACACAAGCACAAGTCCGAAATTTACGCTGCTAAATAACAAAATCGGTGTCCAAGAAGCTCAAAAGAAGTACTCTTCAAGTCATGTAAAAGACCTTATCATTCTGCCAAGGTTTCCTGTTCGTGTGAGACGATGGTAATCATCCCAACCGGTCGTCTATTATCAATAAGTATGTTCGAGCAAACAAAAGTTTTCAGAAGACTAGCTTGAGATCGTTGTGGAAGACTTTCAGACTTGCAGCTATCCAGTAACGTTGACTAGCAATGTCGTATTTATTCTAGAGCTTCCACGTCTCTCCGCGGAGGCTGTTGCTCCGGACTTGCAAGTTCATATGCAGTCTCCATAATTCGTTTAACCCAAACGGAAAATTGGGGAAATATGATTGACGTGTAAAAGATTGCCATTGATTCAAGTATACTACATGTTCGGAAATACGCGCGATCTCTAAGCGAAGCACTAATTTCACGGTAGAGTATATGTCCAGCATAGCACAATCGATTCGATGGAGGTTTGATTAAGCCAAACTTTGCGCTTCACTTCGTTCTCTATTCATTTTCTCTCATCATTTGCTATGCATCGTCGCGGCCTGGTGCTGCTCCGAAGCCTCCTGGCTGCGGCTCAGACCTCGTTTCACTCGGACGGCAATCCCATTCTGTCCGATGGATCAGTATACTCGGCCGATCCCGCGCCGCTGGTCGTGAACGACACATTATATATCCTCGCTGGCCGCGATGAGGCTGCTGTCGGCGAAAACAATTTCATCATGAACGAATGGCAGATGTTTGTCAGTTCGGATCCGAATCCTGCTGGAGGCGACTGGCAACTGTACTCGGACATTGCACGGCCGGCGTCCGTGTTTGCTTGGGCGGCCGAGGGAGCAGCCTATGCAGCTCAGATAATCCAGGGCGCAGACGGCAAATTCTACATGTACGCCCCGGTGACACAGGCCGGCTCGACCAATTCGGACACATTTGCCATTGGCGTGGCCGTCGCGGACAGTCCTCTCGGCCCCTTTGTCGACGCTCATCCTGATGGACCCATCATCTCGCAGTCGGTCCCCTCGCCCGGGAACACGATTCAAAACATTGATCCCACCGTCTTCATAGACGACGATGGCAGAGTCTACCTGTACGAGGGCACGTTTGGCCAGCTCCGGGGCTTCGAGCTCGCAGACGACATGGTGACCATCAACTCGTCGGCCATGACGGTGACCTCGCTCACCGGTTACTTTGAGGCGCCGTGGCTCATGAAGCGCGGGGGCACGTACTAATGCTCTACGCCGCCAACAACGCCGGCGCGGACTCGCCGTGCACGCCGACCTCGTACCACGCCTGCATCGCCTACGGCACCGCCGCCTCGCCCCTTGGGCCCTGGACGTTCCGGGGTATTGTTCTGGGAATCGTCTCCTCCACGACGTCGCACCCGGGCGTCTTTTCGCTCAACGACACGTATTATTTCGTCTACCTCACCGCCGACGCCGTCGATGGCGGCCACTTCCGCCGAAGCGTCGCTTTCGACGAGATGACGTTTGACGACACCCAGTCGCCGCCGGCTATCGAGAAGGTCGTACAGACGCAGCGCCCGACGCGCGATGCGGCGCCGACGCGCAACGTGGCGCTGAGCGCGGCGGCTAGTTCGGTCGACGAGACGCCCATCCAGTATTGGATCGCTTCGGTCAACGACGGCAAGGTGCCCGTGAGCCCGCTGCCGCCGGACTACTGGTGCTCGTACGACGGGACAGCGTCGCCCGCGACGAGCCAGCTCGTGCTGACCTGGAACGAGACCGTGACGCTGAACGGGACGCGGATGGTGTTCTTTGCCGATCAGCCCGCCGCTCCAATATCGGCGTGCCTCCGCCAGTGGTGACTGGACTGCGGTCAGTGCGACCACGGCCTACTTTACCGATGTCACGGATGATCCGAGTGAGGTTAGCTTTGAGCAGCTGGACACCGCGGCGCTTCGGGCCACGCTGGTAGCTTCGGGGAGTGGGAGCCAGTATGGAGGTGTCGGCGTCAAGGAGTGGGAGGCACTGGCCCCGACCGCGCAGTAGACTGGACATTGTATTCCATAACCTTGGTCATCTGACTCGCAGGAATTTCAACTGTGTGTCTTTTGTAGTATTACGGCGATCCATAGTATCTGGGCCAACATGTACTTAGAGGTAGCAAATCCCTTTGAACTTTGCATGATAATGGGCGTAGAACAATTGCAGGCAAGATTGATCTGAACATAGAATCTTTACAACGTGAAACTAGTTTGAGTCATGTTCGTCAAGTCTGCGCAACTTAGCATTCATAGAAGATAAAAACAAAATTGTAGCACAACAGTGTTCCGTGCAATCAAAATGTTGGTCTTCCAAAAACCTCGAGTATTGGTATCCACGACGGCTTCTTGGCCTCTCGGACGTTGAGCACAGTGTTGGTCGTCCATCGCGATCAGTCCTTTGTTCGCTGAGACACAGACAAGAAGAGTCATTCCTCGATTGACTTTGCTTAAATCGTGCAGACAAGTCAAATGGCAAAGTAATTCTCCATACGAGATGTAAGTTCGGTGGAAGAAGGTATTCGGGAGTTGGGAATGCATTATTAGAAGACTCTTGAAATAGGTTTGGAAAAAAAAGGAAAAAAAAAAAGAGGTGGCGGGAGGGCCCTCCCACCTGTTCCAAAGATTGGTTGCCCGGCACTCCTCAAAGAGAAGCAGTGTTGACCAGGACTGACAATGACGGAACTCGAACACCCAACCTGCGCGCGGCCCAGATAGAACTTGCGTTGCTAACAGGTGAGCCAGCCAGGCACCCGGTCCCAGTCATTGCTGGGAAATTCTGCAACAATTAGATACTTTAACCTTGACTTGGGTTGTCGGTTAAACAAAGGGACGACAAACGGAGGTGGCAGATGGTTGGGTGGGCGCGGTCACCAAGTACGTGTTCTTTGTTGGGCGTCGAAGAAAGTTGGCCTGGAAACACCGTTTGCGGCCTGTCAAAGAACTGCTCACCAATGCCGTTGGGTTACAGGACTGAGACCTACGCGAAATGAGTTTGGGCAGGTTGTTGTTAACCGCCTCATCGGTTAAATCGCCAAGTCGCGTACATCGTAAGCATTTACTCAGAGAGTCCCGACAAGTTGACATGCAGCATCATGTCTTTCGACCTGCAGTCTATAGCACAAGCAGCGCTCGATATGGCCTCGCTGCCCGGTGCGGACCAAGAAACCCAGGACGGTGAACAAAAGTCGAGCGATCTTGGCAATGGAAGTGTACAAACAGGATCGTACAAGTCCCCAACAGTAAGCGACGAGGGAGAAGACGGGAACGACCACTCGCCGTCGCAGCACATCATTCCTGGACCGGAAAACAGCGCATCAGAG
Organism: Pestalotiopsis sp. DP-2020a; assembly: GCA_018115615.1. Taxonomy (NCBI): domain Eukaryota; kingdom Fungi; phylum Ascomycota; class Sordariomycetes; order Amphisphaeriales; family Sporocadaceae; genus Pestalotiopsis; species Pestalotiopsis sp. DP-2020a. The sequence continues at coordinate 66,765 of JACVEI010000069.1, read as the reverse complement.
CACAACGAGGCAGACACGCCTCCCACACAGGCAGAGATATCGGAAGCACCAACACCACAAGCTCATGAGGCTGAAGATTCGGAGAAATCAGGGCTCGTCGCTGTCGTAGACTTTGCAGCGAACGCAGAAACGCCAGTCCCTCAGTCACAAGACAATACCGTGGATGCACTCTTCGACGACTATGACGATTACGAGAGCCAGTTGGATGAGAGTCCGAATCAGAGTGGAACATCACAGGCAGAGTCCTCTGATGAACTGTTTGTGCGGCAGCCTAGACCGTCACATGAAGTCAAAACGTATACAACTACCACCGACGAAGGCAACAACGACGAGCAGACAGTCCCTAGCCCGTCCAGGCCGGCTGTGTCTGTCACCTCTGTCGAAAACCGGGCAGCAGAGACTCAGCCAGAGCTCAACAAGAAATCGGAAGATACAACTATCCAAGATGCGGAAACGAGGATGGACCATGAACAAAATATGCAGAGCGATATAGTGGCTTCGCAACCTACCACTCTACCGAATGAAGAGGCTCAATTTGGTCCTCAAGTGGGTAATGTTTGCGATCAACACGACCAAGCTTCTGAAGAAGGGGTCAAGGAAGTCAATGACCAGTCCACGCAAGTCAGCATCCAAGGAGCCGACAGCATAAGCAAGGTTCCCATCGCACATATGGAACTGTCCTTCGAGGAAAATCAGGATCAAGACATTAATCAAGAGATCGAGCCCCTGACTCCTCCTGATCAGGACCAAAGTCAGACAGAGGAAGTAGCCGCCCGGGAGCCGATCGAAGAATCAAGACCGGTATCGATTATGGAGAGCATGGAGGCTGTCAGACAAAATAACAGTCAACCTTCCGAGGGCTATGCAAGCGAAGAGACCGAGTCGCAACACATTCCACTCGAGGTTGCTTCGGAGCCGCTCACTAAACAAGAAGAAGACGAAGAGAATCCAGCGATACCAGAGCTACAGTCACCACGGCTAAAGGTTGAAACGCCACAGCGAGAAGTGAAGAACGAGGAAACACATGACAGCCCTGAGCCACCCACGCAATCAGAAGTTGACGAAAAGGAGTCTCCAGTACCGGAAGATGAGCCCCAGCCAATAGACGCGTCTCCAACTCCAGGAGAAGCAGCCCCAGAACAAGAGGAGAAAGAAACCCCGAAACCAAGAGCGCGCAAACCTTTGCCGGTCGGCCCACTCCTCAACAGACCTCAAAAGGCCAAACCCGTCCCCAAAGCCCCCAGGAAGAGAAAACTTGGCATCTACGACTTCTTCTACGAATCGGATCCGGAGAACTGGCCCAAGAAGAGCAGAATAGCCCGGCCGCAGCCCGACGACAAGCCCAAGGCCAAGAAGGCGGCGGCCAAGACGAACAAGAAGCGCACCCGCGAAGAACAGGAAGAAGAGGAAGGGGACCACGACGCCACAGCCGCCGCCACGGACGCGTCCGACGACGAGGCCCTGGCCGTCAAGAAACGGGAGCCAAAGAAACCGCGGGCAGCTCCAAAGGCCGCCAAGGAGCCCAAGGTCGCTACCGAGAAGAAGAAGCGTGGGCCGAAGCCGGGCGCCAAGAAACCCGGGCCGAAGAAGAAGAAGACCGAGGAGCTGTCGAAACCGATCTTTGAGTCGGACTTTGACAATGACTCCGAGTTTGTTGTCGAGGCAAATAACGAGGACCACTCGGAAGAGGAGTAGTGCCCTGGGACGTACTGGGTACCCATAGATAACCTGGTCATATTGGAACCGAACACAGCGACGATGAGTTTGTTGTTGGTTGGTCATCATATCACTTGTCATATAATTTTGCAATTTCAAAGTTGTTGTCCCGGTGTTTTATTTCCAGTGTGAAACTCTCTATTTTGATATCTACCATATGTATATAATTTCAGACCAAATACTCTGCAATTCCTATTAAGAATACGTACCAGACAATTCTCAGTCAGCCTATAAACCGGGTTTCATTTAGCAGCCTTCACTTGAGTCCTAAACGTTTGAAAAGTATTAGATAACCAGCGGTTTAGTACGCCTCCCACGCGTGGAGTCCCCTCACTCGGGTCAGGAGAAGCGTCAAGTATTGCTGGCAATCAGCTTCCAGCGCAGTCAGTTGCGCGGGGGCGTCGTCGGCCACCTCCCAGTCGGCCCAGTGTATGTCCCAGTACACATCGCTCAGCGCGTAGAACAGGCCGCTGGACAACTCCTTGAAGAAGGCCCACTGGAGATCCTGCATCGTCTTCTTCCGGAACTCGGACCGGTAGTGCTCAAGGTTGGGGATCGCCATCTCGACGATGGCCGGCAAGCTCTCCGAGTACGCTTGCCTGTACGCCGCTGCGTTGCCGCCGGGGAATTTGGTTACCCAAGGCCAGATTTTCTCCAACAACCCTTTCTGGAAGCAGCCATAGCAGAGCGCGCGGGACTCACCGGACTTCTCCATCATCGTCAGCGGAACGTGCTGCCGTGTCTTGTCAAAGGGGTCAAAGCTCGTCGCCGTCGGCGGCCACTCGACAGGTGGCAGTCCAACTGGCTTGATATACCGGCTACACCGCGAACAGGTGAGGTCCAGGAAACAAATGGGACAAATGCCTGGCGGAACCCCCAGTGGGGTGGCCCTCGCGACGTCGTCGCCGACAATATGACCACATGCCAGGGCAACGGCCGTTGTGGGAAGATGGCCTACAATGTGGCCGTTGTCGAGAATGGTGGCTGTATTGGTGCAGTCAGGGTCTTCTGGTTGCTTGTCTAGGCCGCTACCAAATCCCGTCCAAACGCGGATAGTCCCTGGGGATGACCCCCCAGACTCCAGGTCGACTGGCTGCTCGACTTTTGTTGCCTTTGACCAAGTGATGATGTCTGCAGGCATCTTGATCGGTGGCGCCCTTCCGACGATTTTCCCACTACCAACAACTGAAGTGATGCGAAAGTGTGTAGTCTGAGGTGCTGCCATTAATTGAATGTTGGCCGCCTATGATCGAGGTAGCAATTTACGTATATGTTCATAGAGTATTCTGAGGATGAATCGTTGTTGGGAGCTGCGATTCGTATATATAGCTCGCGGAAGAATGAGCCGACGCTTATTTGTCCATCCCATGCCTCAAGAATGTCATTGTTCGAGGGTCAGCAGCAACAATGGCACCGAATAAAAGACCAAAAGATAGACACAAAGACCGTACCAGATTCACAAAGCTATTTTTTTTTCTTCAGCTCGACTTAATGCTATGCTTTTTTGAATAATCATTATGAATTAGTCGATTATCTGAACTATCCTTGTCTTTGAGCTTTTACGCTCGGGGCTGTGGATTGTGCGTTATCTCTCTGGTGACATCTCGCGTTCTTGGGCTATCCGCGAAGCTGAGGCCGATCAAGTCAATCACCTCATCCACTGTGAAGTATAGACTCAGATCGCTCTCCATCCACAGATACTTGACTTCGTTAAGGTTGCTCTGTAGGAACTCGGACAGGAACTTCAGGCGCAGCCAGCTCTCTGCGTATTGGCTCGTGGTTGGTACCACATCGGTGCTGGCGCCCGAAGGAATGAATAAATCGTCCAATTCCGTGATCTTGGCGATCAAATTCGCGATATTGAATGCTTCGTCTTGTCCGATGCCGGATAGATCCATCACATCCGCTATAATCTTGCCCGCCAGGCTGTCCACCAGGGAACCAACGGCCTGACACCATGCTGATTTTGATAGGATATCGAACCAAATGGCGGCAACAGTACGTATTCTTGAGGTCGCTGCCTCGACTTGCATGATCAAGTCGGAAGAATCCCCATCTTGTTGGAGAACGTTTTGTACTCCGCCAAGCAAGTCTCGTACTATTGTGCGCTGAGTGGTCATCTCAGTAGAATAGGCACGGGCGGCAAACCACTTCAACGTTTTGATGTCGTTGTCGAGCCGCAGCATGTTGACCGCACGTGCTGATAAATCCTCGCGAGATTTCCAGGCAGCTGCTGCCTCGGCTAGGCGTTCGGACAGATAAGTCGCATCGTTGTATAGAAACATGTTGCCGCCTCCAGATGCATCGAGTGCGTAATAATACGGCGAGACGGCCCGAAACATGGCCAGAACAAAGGTAGGCAGTCCATAGAGTCCCGCTGCAGCCGCCGCAACTGGGTTGCCTTCCGAGCTGTACTCATGTTAGCGTTGCCTGTATCCGTATGAGGACACGAAAACGTACCAGACCAAGAATGCACCGTCCTCCAGTATTGTCGATATCAAGGCAAGGACGGGCTCGGGCATGGCCGAAATCTTGTAAGTTTCCCTCAAGGTCATCTCACGAGTCTTAGTCTCCTCGATTTGTTGTTGCTGCTGCGGTTGTGTTGCAGGCTGTGCAGGACGTTGCTCAGCTGCATCATCACCCCAAGCACCCCAATCATCCCCGTCGTCATCTGCAGGTGCTTCTGGAACCGGAGGTGCTGGTGCCGGCGTCGACTCGAGTTCTGCAGCACCATCATCGCCCCATCCCCATGCATCTGCCCCTTCATCCTCGTCGTTGCCACCTTGATCAGCATTGGAGGCATCGTGTTCTGTGTCTTTTTGTTGATTGCCTGTACCGTCGTCCCAAGCAGCACCCCAATCATCATCGTCCGCTGCAGCCGGAGCACCGTTTGCCGCAATCTCGGCGCCCTCCGTGCGTGAGACTGTCTGAGTTTCTACACGTTCTACCTCCTTGGGATCACCGAGACCATTGGCTAGCTTCTGCCTCACTGTGTCGAGAGCTGTTTCCCTGCGCTTGGTAAGCCAAACTCGCGGCGCACTGTCGATCCAGTCCTGGAGCTCGTCGTAGCCAGTATAATTTAATTTCCCGAGAGATCCACAGAACGTCCTCACTGTGCCAAGTATAGCTTGGAATTCGTCTATCTCTTTGAGTGATGCCGGGACCACGGAAGCAAGCCAGACCGATTTGATGCGAGGGACAAGATCAGGCATCATGACATTGGAAAGTGCTTGTACCAAGTCGTCCGGGAGTCGGTTCGACAGGAAGCCCATAATTTGTTCGAGGTCGGAAAATAGTGCGGCAATACTGCGGTCCGCCTGCCCTTGGAGAGATAACGAAGACTACATAGGTGAGTTCGGGTTCGGACGTAGGTTTTCCTTCGTTTACTTACATCCTGAATATCGATGGCTGGCAATGCAGAGCTTTGGAGATTAGTTCGCGGACCAACAATGGCATCATCGATACTGTGCCATAGAAGAGCCATTCTCTGGTCGACTTCCTTGTACGCTTTCAGGCCGATCAAGGCTTCATCCAAGTTCATAGGCTCGCCTACGCCATGTTAGTAGATGCGCACTGAAAAGAGGTTGTTTTTCGCACCTTGCTGAGTCTGCTTGATTGTAATCTGTCCCGTTTCCACATCAACCCGAACAAGAGAGTTCCAAACATGGTTGAAAACGTCATGAACGGCCGATTTGAGCTCGAAGGCACGCATATTCAATATCCTCATGACGCGACATGACTTGCTGGCCGGGATTTCATCTATGGCGGACCACGACTTTTCCAACAGATGCAGGGATTCGAGAACTCTGCGTTCATTCCTCGTATTCTCAACTTGGTCCAGGAGCTGATTTACACGTCGGATGCTTGTCAGCGCGTCGTAGACCTGGCGATTGTAGACTGTCTCGCGCTGGAGGAATTCGACCTTTTCCTCTGCTTCTATTATGGTTTGGCCTGACACTTCTGGCGCCTCGGCTCGTCGTGTTATTTCGTTGGCCAAGCTTCGCGAACGATTAATGTCGTCTTCCACGGTCTTTGCGTTGGCTACCCATGATTGCACGTCGGACGATGTTTCCTCGTTGATGGTGTGTATTTCAGACTGAAACTAGTCAGAGGACATGATACATAAAGAGCTAGATGGCTATGATGCCTACCTCCAGCTTTGACTTGGCGGCAGCGAGAGACTCGAGAGCCGGGCCGAAGTCTTGTGCGCCAACATGACGTGAAGAGATGTCTTCCTCGGGGAAGCTCCCTTGCAAGGCGAACTCGACAAGAGAGCGACCGACCGCAGCAGTGTCCGAGCTTTCCATTTCCTCTCACTGGCGCTTTTAATGCACCACGGACGACTCGCGAAGAAGTAGGTACTGATATGGGGTGGTGCGAGGATGCGCGATCGGCAGTTCGACGACGATGGCCTGAAGATTCGCAAAGTTGACAGCTTGGAGCTGGAGTGCTAGATGACCATGTCCAGCATACTCCAGAGCCGTAGCTATATGAGTCCGTAGCGTCGGCAAACAGGATAATATCGAGGTGCTTCCGAGCGCACGAGTGTTGTTTCCTGGTCGTGTAATGTTGTGTGTGTGCCTTTACCAGATCTGGTGCCGGCGCGAAGAATCGAGCTCAGGTCGACCGCTGTAAATAGCTGCCACGTTGGAAGCTCCAAGGGGCCGGTCCAGCGTCTTAGCAGTGCGCTCTTGCGCTACACTTCGCATGTGCTTGGTGCGCTAGCGCCTGTACCTGGGTAGGATGCAAGGCTGATGACATGCTTGTCTCTACTGTAGCCAATCGGGTGTCTCGTTGGGTTTCTTGTGGATCCAATTGGTGGGCAAGCACAAAGAGTCACGACGACCACCAGATGGAGGGGTCACATAATGTGTAGGGACCTACTCATCATCTAGTCTGGATAGCTCATCATCGGTCAAGAAACAGTCTTACCATTTTGTTTGGCATATTTAATTGGCATTGACGATATCATCCCAAAGACACTGTCCGACTGGATTGTGCTCCAACAACCTGCCTGCTTGTCTCACTTCTCCTTCAGATATAAAGGCCTCTTGATCGACATCATCCCCACCAACTTCGTCCAGGCCTAAATGCTGCGTAAAGCTTGAAAACCTCAAAAGGCCCCTCCACCATTCTTCACCCAGCCCGATCAAACAACCGCCAATCTCGGTCAAAGTGTCGCCCATTTCACTTGCTGCCGCCAGAAGCAGTCTGAGCTCTCTGCGGACTACGGTACACTGGGCCAAGTCGCCTGCTGCAGTGTGTCGACATCAGATACGGTAAGTAAGCTTGTCATCACGCGAAATACCCCGAGCGACCAGTTGTCTAAACCCGACACTTCTCCTCCATTCCCTGCCGTGCCCCCGTTGTGTCGCCATACAGCATCAGCTCCGGTCTCACCAAGCATGAGCTTCAAACAAGTCTGGGATCACCACGTGTAGCCACTTGTTCATGACTGTGCAGAGTCGCCTGATTCTCGCCGCGCTCGTGGGTGGCTGGGCTGTCATCTTGGGTATCTTATACCAGCAAAACCCGGGCTATCTACAGTACGTGCGGGACTGTTTGGTCTCGTCTCCCTATCTTTAGAGTAGTGATTCTGGCTTGCTGTACCCCGAGGTCAGCATTGAGTCGGAATTGTTTTCATTGCGGGATAGATCAAGTTTGTTGTCGCAAACCTTCATCTAGTCATCCCTAGTCAAACAGTGCTGGGTGGTGGCCAGGTCTTGCATTGATTTGATCTACATACACTATCGGCGGTTTCTTATACATTACACTAACACACGTCAGAACCTTTCGTGAGTCCATCTTCAACCGGTATCAGCACACGATGGAGTCACAACCTTCTCCGAAATTCCGAAAGCTTCAACGCTTTGATGCCGACTATGCACCAACCAGCATCACTCAGTATGAGTCGGAGAGAAGTGGTATGCAAGTCATTGTCGTTGATCGCAAGGGTCCCAAGGTGAATGGTTATTTCACCTTGGCTACCGAGATCTTTGACGACTCGGGAGCACCTCACACGTTAGAGCACTTGGTTTTCATGGGCTCCAGAAGCTATCAGTATAAGGGACTTCTCGACAAGCTTGCCTCGAGAGCTTACGGCACAACCAATGCGTGGACGGCCACGGACCACACTGCCTACACTCTAGAGACAGCTGGATGGGAAGGATTCGCTCAGACTCTACCTGTATACCTCGAGCACTTGATTGTGCCAACCATGACTGACGCTGCATGCCTCACAGAGGTGCATCACATCGACGGAGAAGGCAATGATGCCGGTGTTGTGTACTCCGAGATGCAGGGTGTTCAGTATACCAGCACCGAGCTTATGGATATCAAAGCACGCCACCTTCTCTATCCCGAAAACGTTGGATTTCGCTACGAGACTGGTGGCATGATGGACGCTCTGCGTGTTCTGACTCCCAAGCGAATCCGCGACTTCCACAAGGAGATGTACCAACCACGAAACATGTGCATCATCATTGTTGGTGAAGTCGACCATGACAATCTTCTCCACATCCTCGATGATTTTGAGGAGAGTGTGAAAGATGATATCCCAGCTTTTGATGCACCCTTCAGACGGCCGTGGATCGATTCGGCGCAACCCCCGGCCCTCAAAGAGACAGTTGTCGAGACAGTCGAGTTCCCCGAAGAGGATGAGTCGATCGGAGACATTATCATTGGTTTCTTCGGTCCAGACTGCTCTGACACCCTGCAGTCTACTGCGCTCAACATCGTTCTGACCTACCTATGTGGATCTTCGGTATCGGTACTGGAGAACGTGTTGGTGGAGAAGGAGGCCCTCGCTAGTTCGGTAGGATACTGGTGGGATTCACGGCCCGACAGCGTTATTTGGTTCCAGCCTACCGGTGTTGCTACCGACAAGCTCGCATTCGTTGAGCAGCGCTTGATTACCCTGATCAAGGAGGTCCTCGACAAGCCGCTCGATCTCAAGTACCTCATGGACTGTATCCAGCGCGAGAGGCTGCAGGTCAAGGCCCAGGGAGAAGGCTCTGAATCGTACTGGTCAAACAACATCATCACTTCCTACCTCTTCGGAGACCGTGCCGGGTCAACCCTGAAGGATCTGGGGAGTCTCGGTGAGTACGACACGCTAGAGAAGTGGACGGAAGATCAATGGAAGGAATTCCTGAGAAAGTGGCTCGTCGACGCGCACCATATCTCTGTTCTGGGCAAGCCCTCTCAAAAGCTTGCCGATGATCTCAAGGCCAAGGAGGTTGCAAGAATCGAAAAGAGAAAGCAAGAACTTGGGCCCGAAGGATTGGAAAAGCGCCGGAAGGAGCTGGACGAGGCCAAGAAGCAGAACGATGTTGAGATTCCTGACGCCGTCTTGGAGAAATGGCCCGTCCCGGGCACTGACTCGATTCATTTTATCGAGTCCCTCACAGCAAGATCTGGTCTGGCTCGAAGCCTCGGCCTCGCCTCAAACTCGGCACAAAAGGCCATTGACGATGCTGCACCAGGCGCTCCCTTGTTTGTGCAATTCGAGAGCGTCCCATCCAATTTTGTGCACATTACGCTGCACATTGGAACCTCGGACATCCCACTGAAATACAAGCCGCTCTTGCCGCTATTTAGTGACAACTTTTTCAACACGCCCATCAACCGAGATGGAAAGCGTGTTGACTTTGAACAAGTTGTCATGGAGCTCGAGAAGGACACGATCCAGTACAGCATTGAATCTGGAAACCGTCTTGGCGACACCGAGAGCATCACATTGCGGATGCAAGTTGAGCCCGAGAAATATGCAACCGCTGTAAACTGGCTCAAGACTATGATGTTTGACAGCGTCTTTGATGTGACCCGTCTCAAGGCTTCCATCAGCAAGCAGATCGCAGACATTCCCGAGGCCAAGAGAGACGGCCGTACAATGGCCAATGAAGTCGAGATGGCTATCCACAATGACCCTTCGGCTTTACTTGTGGCCAAGCGCACGCTTGTTAGGGCAGTCTACTTCAAGCGCCTGAAGAAACTCCTCGAGAAGGACCCCGACACAGTTCTTTCTTGGTTCGAAGAAGTGCGGAAGTCTCTCTTCACCTTTGCCAATATCCGTGTTCTTGTGACCGCCGATGTTGCCAGTGCAAAGCTTCCAGACCCTGTCAAGACGTGGGACAGGCTGGCAGATGCCTTGGATACAAAGGCAGATGCTGTCAAGCCCATTGTCAAGCCTCACACTCTCCTCAGCGAAGAGGGCAAGAACCCAGGCAACGTTGGAGCAATCATTATCCCCATGACCACCATTGACTCTTCGTTCTCAGTGAGCTCAAGCAAAGGCATCACATCGTTCTCGGATCCTATGGTGCCATCACTTCTTGTGGCAGCTCAGTACCTCGAAACGGTTGAGGGCCCTTTATGGACTGCTGTTCGAGGTAATGGTCTAGCCTATGGCGTGTACTTTGCCAAGGAAGTGGATGGCGGCTACGTGCACTTCAAGGTGTACCGCTCACCCATGGCCTCCAAGGCTATTACCGCAGCCCGAGACGCCATTGCCGGCTTGGCAAATGGTACCGTTCCCTTTGAGAAGCCCATGATTGAGGGTGCTATCAGCCAGATCGTCATGACCATGGCAGACGAGCAAGCAACCATGGCTTCTGCTGCGACTCAAAACTATATCATTGGTGCTGTCCGAGGTCTCGAGCCAGACTTCAGTACGAAGCTGCTGGCCAAGGTCCGAGATGTGACCGAGGACCAAATCAGACATGCCATGACCGAATACTTGCTCCCTCTCTTCGAGCCCGGCAAGAGTAATGTCGTGGTTTGCTGTGCGCCAATCATGCTTGATGTGAGTACACAAAGTTCCGGGTGTGCGTTGGCTTAAATACTAATGAGATGTTCAGACACTCCAAAAGGATTTGCAGGATATGGGCTACAAGACCCAAGTCAAGCAACTCGCAGACTACCACGAAGCTTACGGTCTGGAGGCTGACGAAGAAGACGGGGAAGAAGAGGAGGATGAAGACGACGAGGATGGTTCAGATGGGTCGGAAGGCTCATATGATTCCGATGAGTCGGAAGAGTAGAGGAGTCTGATACGTTAATAGATTCATTCCATGACAAGTCGGGCCTTTGTGATGATCCTCAGGTTCGCCGTCACTATGTCGGCTCTGTGGCCATGTCTTGCCAAACCTAGATACGTCGTGGTGTACTCTTAAACTGTCGAGACACATGCCCCTTTTGTACTCTGTGGCGGATTGTGTCTCAAGTACCATGATGATGCTGAGCTATATCCATACCAAATACAATACACTCCTCGAATATGGGTTTAATGTACGAAGAATTTATTAAGTGGTATCATCGTAAAATCGTAGGTAGGTATCTGTCGCTAAAAACGTATTATATATATATAATCTAGATCATGCCCCCGTGCTCTTCCCGGTGGGTGTCGGAAAACCGGTAGGACACGGACGTGCGCCGGAACGAGTCCTGATACGTCGGCGGTGGCGGACTGAGTCTATTGCCCCCGTCTAGCGAAGGGCTGTTGTTGTGGTGGTGGTTCGCCGTGATGGTCGTCCGGACGCTGTTGGTCTCGCCGGCCAGGGACAGCTCGTACGGCGCGTCCCGCGGCGCGGCGGGCTTATCGCCCAGGGCCTTCCAGCCGCCGTGGTTGCCGGCGGTGGGGGACTTTTGTAATTTCTTGGCCTCGGCGCGCTTGGTGAAGATGGAGCCGCTGCGGCCGCGCGAGTGGCGGCTCGGCCGGCTGCTGCTGCCGTGGCGGTCATGGTGGTGGTGGTGATAGTAGGGCAGGCTCGTGCCGCCCTTGGTGACGACGAGGATCTTGAGCTTGCGGAAGAGCGGCTTCAGCGTCGCCAGCGACGACGCCGTCAGCCCGAGGCCGATCTCGATGGTGCTCCAGATGGCCAGGTCGGTGAAGTTGTGCAGGTAGTCGGGGTCCGACAGGAGTTGTTTGGCGTAGGGGATACGCACGACGGTGGCCATGGAGGCACTGCGGCTCTGGTCAGCATTCGATCCGAGGGAGAGTTCTGCATCCGACTTACATGGATCCCAGCGCCAAGACGCACGCGACGGAGATCTTGGAGCGGCGGTCCATCTTTGCGTTCCAGACGATGGAGATCGGCAGCAGGGCCAGGACCCAGTCCGAGACGACGCTGATGACAAAGGAGATGTACGTCGGGATGGTCGCGAGGGCCTTGCCGTTGCACGTGCCCTCGACGGGCGAGGCCGGGTCGTACCGGTACCAGTAGAACTGGACGGGCTGGCACTGGTAGACGACGACGAAGACGTAGAAGATGGTAAACAGGGTCGAGACGACCAGCAGCGTCCAAAGCGTGATGCGCTGCCACCGCCTGCCGCCCGCGCAGAGACGCAGCAAAAGCAGCCCGACGATGAGCTTGACCAGCAGCGCGATGATCACGTACGACACCTGGCCCGCCCACTTGTAGAAGAGCGCCTTGGGTCGCTCGTCGAGCGGGACGTCGGCGACGTGGGCGCCGAGCCCGTGCTGGACCCCGAGGAGGCAGAAGGTCGAGTAGGCAGTGTATATCAGCTGCGCGGTGATGAGTTAGTCAGGTCCATGGCCATCAAGATCACAGCCGACATACCAGTGTGAGAATCGCCAGCCAGTCTTCCGGATAAAAGCGCCTCAGCAAGAAGCCCATGGTATAGCAGCGCAACAAGACAGATAGCCAACACAGCGCCAGCAAAGCAACCGCGACCGCCTCCAGCTGTACTCCTCGGTCTTCTACCATGTTGCCGTACACGTTGAACATTCCCCAGCCCAGTATATGTATATACCCTTTTGTTCTTCAAGTCCGTTGTGTTACACTCAGGTCCTGTGATGTCCCATCATCTTGTCGACCCGTAACAACGTGGCGATAGCGGTTAATAGGTCATGATATCGTATACGAGCCGTAAGGTTGGTCGCAAAAGAAAATATCGTGATGCTGTGTTACTTCAAGCCTCGGGAAGATGGAGGGTCCCATTTGAGGGTAGGAGTCAACGGCCTTGGCCATTCTTTTAAACAAGCCTTTCTGCCATTCTGTAGCTTGCCTCCAATACGGAGTACGACAATCCCATCTGCCAGTAGCAAGTATCACATAGAAAAAGACGTCGAATATGCTTGTAGTTGGTCGTATAAGCGTCCATTCCCGGACGGCTTTCGACTAACACCAGGGTATCACATAGTAGAGGGAGCCAACCACGGGCGGCAGTGCAGCAGTTACAGGGGTGCGGCCCCCATAGTGGCGGTAAAGGCTCCCCACAGGCGAGGTCCTCTGAGCTCCCGCACCCCGGTCGCGCTGCCGCCATTCGCCGGCGCCCCCGGAGGTCGCATTGATCGTGAAGAGGCTGGCCGGGGCTTGGAATTTTCCCATTGGCCGATTTACAGGCCAATGACCTGCGCGAGAGCGGCCTCCCTCTGTGACCAACTGTCCAGCCTGCGCCGTGTTGGGACTAGACCTTGGGGATCAAGCCCTCGAAGTTATAACCCAGGGAATCGGGATATACTCCGCAGAGGGCTTGAAAAGCCTGGACTCACAAGACTGGAAGCTAGCACCTCGGGCGCTATATGTCTAGGGGACCAACTAACTTAGCATGACACCAACCGCTAAAGGGCATGGGCTAGGGGAGTATCACCCGAGAGAGGCCCTGTGGACCAACCGCCGTTGCCGCGAGAGCTGAAAAAAATAAAAAAATATTGCCATTGCCAACTCACACAATTCGCCTTTCGTGCCACCGGAAACCAGCCCTGAGCCAGCATTTGCTCGTGTTGGGGCGTGGCTGAAAGACACAAATTTTCATCGCTTTCATCGCCATTCGTCATGCGCAGCAAAATCCAGCAAGGAAGATCGTCGTTAGTCTTGATCAACGTTGCATGACCTCTTATCACACAACGCACGATATGTGTTATATGTGCTTGGAAGAGCTCTGCTTGTGTCTCCACCGGATCTGACGATACATGGCGATACGGCAATCATGGATGTTGACTTGACTCACATCAGCGTGGAAAGCGAGACCAGTTCATGTGTGATGCCGCTGTCGTCGTTTTCTGCCATGGCCAGCTTTTCATTCGACGTTTACGTGCCTGCAGGGCTCAGGGGTTCCATGTCTGCCGAATATGGTGTATACGTCATTGACGGCATACACACTGAACGGACAACGAAAGGACCCCTGCGACAACAGATTTAGTTTTGATCCTCTAGACGACTGGATGAAGGGGTCTTACCTACCTGCGCAAGATTGGTGACTTGAGTGCGATCTATAAACATACCATTGTCTTCTCCATTGCCCGATAAGCAACTCAAAGATCGACTGCATCATTGACGAATTGCCCAAGGATCAATTCCGAGCAAACAATTCGATCAAGGATGCACTAATGTGAGTTGAGCATTCCGGGTCGAGAACTCGATGTTTTCATTGGTCAGACCGTGAAATCGGCAGCAGTCCGAAGTTCGTGACATGCACGTTCAACGGTAAGCGCTAGGGTAGTTGAGACATCTTGGTTGCTGGGCCATCAAAGTCAGGGGACGAGATATGGCATGTTCCTGACAACTACTCAATAAATTGAACAGTAGTCACCTCGCACAGCATTCTAAATCACAGACAGAAAAGTAATATTTTGACACTTCGCTTGATACCAGTAATCATGTCCTCCACGAAGCCAGTCGTACTCTTCATCGTAAGCGAATACTCCGGATTCCCGCAATTAGATGAGAAATGCTGACCACAAGATATACCAGCACGGCGCCTACCACCCGCCGTCGTGCTACGCCCGGCTGATCCAGAAGCTGGAGACCGCGGGCCTGGAAGTCGTCACGCCGCGGCTCGCCTCGCTGGGCGAGGGGGTAGTCGGCAAGACGCTAGACGACGACGTCGCGGCGGTCCAGACGGCCGCCGAGGCGCTCTTCGCCGCCGGGAAGGAGGTCGTCCTGGTCGCGCACTCGTACGGCTGCTTCGTCGCCATCAACACGGTCAATAAGCTGTCGAAGCCGCCGAAGCACGTCGTGTACATCAGCGCCGCGTTCAAGGCCAAGGGCGCCACGTGCAACGACTCGTGCAACCCGTCCAGCGCTTTGCCGCCCGATTTCGACGCGACGTTTGCTATCACCATGGTGGGCGAGCAGGTACGTCTTGACCCAGCAGTGATTCAGATTCTATTGAGACGTGGCGGGAAAAAGGCTGACCATTTTCTCCCAGGCCTCGGTGACACTCAAGGACGGCGAAGCCGTGAGGCGGTACTTTCTGCTGCCGGCGTCCAAGGAGGACGTCGACGAGGTCATCGGCAAGCTCGAGCCCATGTGTCCCGACATCTTCGGCATGCCGTCGCCAAGCGAGCCGTCGGAGCTGTCCGTCCCTCAGACGTTTGTCGTCTGCGGCAAGGACAACATCATTCTCCCCGAGACCCAGGAGAAGGTCGTGGCTGACGGCGGCCTGCGAGCCGTTAGACTGCCGGAGAGTGGACATGCTCCATACTTGAACCATGCGCAGGAGCTTGCAGATACGATCATCGAAGTAGCTTCGTAGTAGAGAGAGTGGAAATATTTTGTGGTAGACATGCCAAGTTCTATTGATCAAGGTGACGAAAAGATCATGTTGTGCAAATACGTCATTTTACTTGTGTTCTAACAAGTGCGAATATGTGCAGTGTCTCTCGCAGGAAAACAGCGTTGAACATGACGGGTTATTGTTCCAATCCGATCCAGCTTGCAAGTTCATTCATGTCTGAGGCCTGAATTAGAGACAAGTCGAGGCAACAGCAAAAGACCAAAGAGCCTGGAACATGCTGTACGACAGTAACAATTCGTAGCGGGCCAATGCCAACAAGACACGAAGCACGGAGGGGATGTGCATTGCATACGAGTACAGCTGCTTTGCAGATGATGCACTCAGTTATTAATCATACTCGGAATATTTCAAAAGATTGATCTATCAAAGTAGGTAATATCGTAACATCATGACCCCATTCTATAGGTAGGCTTGTTCCATAATTTCACCACCATCCATAACTAATGTATAACGCTCTCCATCACCAACACCAACTAGAATCATTCTCTGTTGAAGAAAAAGAACAAAAAACCACGGACCTCATCCCCCGATCAGGCCGTCTTCTTCTTGGACCCAAAGTTCCACTTGTGCACGCGGAACGCCCAGTACGTGCCGACGGCGATGAAGATGTTGAAGACCATGAACGCCCACATGATGCCCGAGTTGCGCCAGCGGTGGTCCCACGACATGTTGTCGCCCGCGAGGAACTGGTCCGCCACCGAGATGGAGCAGTACCGGCAGTCGGCCGTGTCCTCGGGGTTCTGGAGCCGGCCGAGCGCGCCGCCCTCAAAGTACCCCGCCAGGTAGTCCCTGCACGTCTGCCCCGGGTTCGGCGGGCTGAAGACGGACGTCTCGCTCGCCGAGCACACCACCGGCCGGTCGTGCAGCTGCGTCGAGATCATGCCGTCGATCCAGTACGTGAACGGCGACACGCGGTACATGAAGATCCAGAACCCCGGCAGCGCCGACGGCCCCTGCAGCGCGCCGCAGAAGGTCAGGCTCATCATGACGAGCAGCGTCACTATGGCGCCGGCCGTCTGCGCGTCGGGCAGCGCCGCCACCGTCATCTGGGCGAACGTGGACGCGTACAGGAAGAGCTGAATGCAGAAGAGGAAGGTGAGCCCCTGCCGCTCCGAGTCCTGGATGCCGAAGACGGGGTACGAGAAGCACGCGTAGGCCAGGACGCCCATGATGAGGGAGTAGGGGATCTCGACGAGGATGTTGGCCAGCAGGAAGACCTGCCACGAGTACGCCTTGGAGGGGCGCTCGCGGACCTCGTAGAGCGCGCGCTGGGTGACGAACATGGGCTGGATGGCCTGCACGACCGAGTTGAACGTCGTCGTCAGCATAAAGGCCGCGAACACGATGGACTGCATGCCCGCCAGGCTGGTGCTGGCGTCGTAGAAGGAGAAACCGATGAACAGACCGGCGGCGATGGCGAGGACGAGCTTGGCCGCAATATAGCTGGGCGTCCTCCAGTACTGCTGGAACACGCGGGTCGATACCTCGGCGAACTGCGTGGAGAAGGGCATGGCAAACTCGGTATTGACCTCCTTCCCAGCTCCACCGGCGATGGAAATACTCTGCATCTCGGCATGGATCTTGCCGACCTCTCGCTGGACCGCGACGTTCTCCTGGCTCTCCTTCCAGGCAGTGTGCCAGTCGTTGCCGCGGCCGTCCCACGAGTTGTTGACAACGTCTAGCATGTACTCGGCAGGGTTCTCGTCATCCTCGCACAGCCTGGCGCCGTTGCTCTCGAAGTAGTCGAGGAGCGTTCTCGAGTTCTGTCCGATCTCGCCAAAGTAGACAGTCTTTCCGCCCTTGGCCAAGAACAGCAGGCGATCGAACTGCTGGAACAGGAGAGCACTGGGCTGATGCACGGTACAGAGGACAGCCTGGCCAGCGTCGGCGAGTTTGCGGAGGAACGCCACGATGGCCCACGAACTCTGCGAGTCGAGACCACTGGTCGGCTCGTCGAGGAAGAGAAGCAGCTTGGGCTTGGCGGCCAGCTCCACGCCAATAGTCAGGAGCTTGCGCTGTTCGACGTTCAAGCCCTCTCCGGGTACACCGACAACCGCATTGGCAAACGACTGCATGTTGAGTAGCTTGATGACCTCCTCGACGTAGTCAAACTTTTCCTGCTTGCTGACCGCCTTGGGCTGGCGGAGCATGGCGCTGAAGCGCAGACTCTCGCGGACCGTTGCCGTCTCCAGGTGCAGATCCTGCTGTTGTACGTATCCCGTGCTGCGCTGGAAGCCCGCGTCCAGGGGCTTTCCATTGACAAACATACCACCGGTGATGACACCCATGGTAGTCCTCTGAGCCAGAACGTCGAGCAAGGTCGTCTTACCGGCACCACTCACGCCCATGAGCGCAGTCAGGGTACCGGGCTTGACCCATCCGGCGACGTGATCCAAGAGTCGGCGTGGTTCGCCCTTGATCTCAATGTCATAGACCACGTCTTGCCAGGTGAAGATATCCCTTTGCGGCTCGATCGCATTCATGTCGCCATTGCTCTCTTCATTCTTGGATCCGGGAACAGCCGCCATTTCCTCATCGTATGGCGCGTTGCCCTTGAGCAGGTGAGCAGGGACGCTGCCTCTTTGGAAGACCAGAGCCTCAGCGGTGTTGGTGGTGCTGCTACTGAACTCGGAAGCGACAAAGTACGTGGTCATGAAGAAGATGAGAAAGCCGATAAGGATGCCAAAGTTGCGCCAGGCGTGGGACCAATGGTACTGGTAGTTCGCAGCGATGTATGCGTCTCCGTTGATGGTTGCACGTCCCGCCACCGCGCCGACGGCGGAGCAGACCCAGGAGTTTCCAATAAGGGGTGTGTAGTTAGGGACGATGACGGAACATGTGAACTCTCCATTGTGAAACTCGCTGGCCATGAGAATCTCAAAAGCCCAGTACAGCGGATTGATGTAGCGAAGCCACGAGAACCAGGGGTGCATCAAGGGTACAGAAATGGTGAAACCAGTATAGATGACCAGAGCAAGAATTAAAACACCCGAGATGGAAAGGGCCTGCGAGGCCGTTTTTGTAACGGCGGCCATCGTCCTAAAGATACCGGCCATGGCAAAGGTGGACACGTATGTGATGAGGAAGAACAAGAAGAATTGACCCGGAGTTCGCCTGAGACCAACCATAAAGTAGAAGATGATGTTAAAAACGACTCCCAGCAAGAATTTGATCGGCAAGTCGGCCATGATACCAGCTATCGCTTCTGTGGAGGGATGGTAAAAGGCGTAGGAGACTTGCTTTTCGATGATGGGCCGTTGAGCATACAAACTGGGGATTTCGGACAGACTGGTCAAACCATTCATCAGAATGGCCAAGAATATGGCCGACGCCTTCGATTGGAAGCCGGCTGACGAATCTGGTGTGCCGTAAAAGACGGACCCGACAATCAGAGAGATGATAATCTGGGAGAATATGGTTGTCATGATGGCAGCACGGTCACCCCAGAGTCGCTGATAAGCTCGCTTGGTATTGAGTCGGACCTGCATGGGTATACTGATCAGATATGGCGACTTTTCGCGGACGTGCTTGGCCTGGCTTTCAATCTTCTGTCGGCGGAGAACTGCCAGACTCTCGCTATTCTCATGCATGGGATGCCTTATGTGGTACTGTTGCAGCTCCTTGTGCAAGTGTATATACTCTGGGGAGTGGCGCCAGTGGTGTTCGAACTCTTCTGCAGTCCGCGGCACCTGGTCCTCCATTCCCGGGCGCGCCCGCCGCTCTGAAGCATTCGTGACGGCCGTGAGAAAATCACCGGTCGTCTGGCGAGGGGGACAGTACCATCCTTGGTTTTCGAAATAGGCCCTTGCCTGGTTGGCCGGGCCAAAGTAGATCTGCCGTCCCTCATAGAGGACCGTGGCCTTGTCGAAGAGATCATAAATGGCCTGGCTGGCCTGGTAGATGGCGACGACCGAGGTCGTGTCGGTCAAGTCGGCGGATAGTCGCAATGTTTCGACAAACTTCAGGGCGGTGGCAGCATCAAGACCACGAGTACTGATTACCGTTAGCAGTGAGACACTCATGATTTGGAAAGAGATGTGCATACCTGTTGTCCCATGCACCAAGAGGTGATCCGGCCAGGATCATCTCTGCGATACTGACTCTCTTGCGCTCACCACCTGATACACCACGGACAAAGTCGTTGCCAACTTTTGTGTTGTATGTGTGGCTCAACCCGCAAACTGCCATGATGACTTCAGCAAGGAGCTTGGCCCGCTCGTTTCGCGTCATGTCGCCGCGGCCATTGGATGGCATCCTAGCAGACGCAGCAAACTCCATGGTCTGGCCGACGGTCAAGTGTGGAAAGTGCTTGTCAACCTCTTGGTTGTAAGGCGTCTCGCCTTTGAACTCTTTCATCATGGTCTTTTGTGAGATACCATTGTAGCTAATAGTCGATGCTTCGTCCACCTCGAGTCCATGGAGCTGTCCAGTCATGGTCTTGAGGAGTGTGGAACAACCACTGCCCGGACGGCCGAGGACAATGAGGAGCTCTCCGCTCCGGACCAGACCATCAAAGTTGCGCAGGATCTGCTTGTGTTCTTTCTTGCCAAGACTCCATGTCCCGGGCCGGAACGGCGCCGCGGCCATGCTGCTGACGGTGTCTTGAAGTTGCAAGGCGGGAGCTGTGCCAGACACGTTGAGATTGGAGTAGGCCATGCCCGTCCGCTTGATCGAGACACCTTGGGATTGAAGCTCTTGCAGAGTCTTTCTGAGCCATCTTCCGAGCTCAAAGTCCTTGTTGGCAGGGTCTAGTTTTTGGTTCTGGTCTGCGAAAGTCGAGATTCTGCGCAGGCTGGTATCTACTGCTGCCGACTGCCGCCATGAAAGCGTGTTGGCTATTCTTTCGATCTCTTCTCTGTCAATGTCTGTGATTATCGACCTAACTCTGGGCAGATCGTCATGGCTGTCGTAGTCGGTCGAGCTGTCGTCATCTCGTTCGGTAGAGGTGTCGAAGCTGAGCCTCTCGAAGCTCAACCTCGGAAGCATCGTGAATAATTTCTGATCAGATTCACTCCTCGGCCAGTTGTTGGTGGAAGATATTGATTAAATTTTACTATGCTGTAATATGTGTGATTATATAGACTGATATATAGTCAGCCCTGTATAAACCCGACGTAAGGAATAATCATGTTTTGAATTTGCACCCGAACTCGAGGCGGGAAGATTCCCATAATAAGTACATGGACACAGAGCCATTTCGAAGCCACTCCAAAGATAGCACCGAAGTGCCCGTATGAATCGTCTGTAATCATATCAGAATCGGCCTCCGCGCGTGTGCGGCAGCACAGTCAAGCGCAGTCATCCTCCACCCCAGCGAGGCGGCTTACATTGTGTAACTGGAAGCTGTGTATAGGCGGCGCTCGGGGCCTTGCAGCGCCCCGACGAAAAGTTTCCGAAAAGGAATCTTCGGCGCAGTGCTGATTGGCGCGAGGGCAGCCAAGCGCATCATTCGTGTTTTTGGGTATACTGGAATCTGGACTTGTATAAAGCCCGTCGACGGTCCCGCAATCTGCATGTTCCGTGGTCATGGTCCTACAAGATGGAAATACCAGTGATTTTGTGGGTCTCGGATACTCCCATGAGCGCAACATTGAAGAAGATCTGCGCTAGGTTACAGTCGTTGCCATGTGCTGGGCGCGGCGCCTCGGGTTCTTGTCGAGCTCCAAAATCCGTAGGATCGGCTGGGATCAGACAACCGCCCAATGACATCAGATCGGAGACATGCAAGCCTCGACAGCCATCAGAATCCATCTGCTTACTTGGAGGTTGGCAGACATTTCTTCACACGATGGATGATGCCACAGATCGGGATGACGGACACTCACTGAAACATCTAGAAGACAGTCTGGTGCTGCTCTGGCATGGCTTATTAGTGGCACTCTCGTTAGGCGTTCGTGCTGCGGAGAGTCCGCCAAACGGGTTTGTAAAGGCGGCAGGTCGCACTCTTGTCAGCACCGATCCAGCCCACCGCCATAACATCATAAGTCGGCAGTCAGAGAACTTTCAATGATGCTGTGCAACGGCAGTGACCACGTGTCGTCAGGGTTCAAACGGTGAGTGCTTAAAGATCCATGGCGAGTCGGTGTGTATTTACGATCTGTACTTTAATACTGCTTGTAGAGGCTATATTCCAACCCTTGTGCCTGATCCTTAACAACACCTAAAAAGCCTTTGGTTAGTTCAATCATTTACATCTCAACTGCGTGCTCAAAAGGGTCATCCTGTTGTATAGTTCGTACTCTTCTCGGCCTGCCACTCTTTGAACCACTCCGAGACGAACTTGACCTCGTAAGCCTGGATGTCGATGATGCTTTGCGGTGGCAGTTCTGCTGTTGTCTCATTCGCAAACAGTCCATTCTCGTCCCAATGGTGAACAGCTTTTGGGATCAACCAGAACGGGTCCTCAATAGTGTCGGGTCTGTCAGGCTGTCCAATGGCATGAGGTGTAGCTTGACGCCAGGGGTCCCATTCTCCATCAACGATTGCCACGCGAGGGTAGCTAAAATTGAAGCCGCCGTGCTTGTTGATGATCTCGACATCAGCGGGCTCGGTGATGTTAAAGGCCTCAATACAAATGGCTTGGTTGTATGGAATATCAATGGTTCGCGAGATCAAGGACAATTGGTCGGCGGGCGTACCGCTACCAGTCTGGAGATAGCCCCATCTAAGAAAAGATTAGTAAACATGTTCTCAACAACGATTACCAGTTTGATTTGACGAGGGAACTTACTCCGTGCAATACTGGTATGGCCACGACCTCCATGTCTGCGTAATGTCGTCCTGAGCATAGAATGTTGGATCGTCGGTACCGAAGCATTCGTCCTGATCTGCTCCGGAACAGCTGGCGGCTACAGACTGACGAATATATCCGACCCAGTTGAGAAACTTGTTCGAAAGTGTGTCCGTCTCGTTTGCCCAGCCGCCAACCTTGATGAGCTCTTCCGCAGTGTCTCTATAGACTTCAGTGCTATTGTAGACAACAGAATCGTTGCCCACAATCGCATTATACACGAAAAACTCGTCTGAACTTTGCGTGGGATCCCAATTCAGGCTCTGCAGAGCATAGATACCATTTGCGATGGCGCTGGCAAAATCCGCATCCTTCGAGACATTACCCAGACCAAAAAGCGTCTTTAGTTTCTGAGGATACTCGGTGCCGTTCTTCCCAATAAGGATGTTGTCAACTACATTGGTGAGTTTCAGAGTAGCTTCGATCCCAGCCTTGGGTCCGTAAATGCGAGCGGCTTCAAAGTATTGCCAGTAATCCCAGATGGCTTCAGTCACGCCAGAGGAGGAAATGGTTCCGTGGTAAACGTCGGGGTACAGCTGTCGCAAGAATGCCACGAAAGCCCCTGCGTACGATCCGCCGTACGCATAAAAGGCTGTAGAGTTGCTTGTGAGGTCGTACTGCTCGAGGCCAGGGAATACAATGTTTTGCGCAAAGTATGCGGTATCTGCGAGTGCTTGGTCGGTGGTGAGGAATCGCATACTCTCGGTGCTCAAATTCGAGACGGGCCAACTGCCGCCATAGTAGCGATGCTCTAGAACAACGCTGATGCCATTGGTGGCGTTGGCAATCTGTGCCACCACTCCCTTCTGGATATACGGCAGACGATCAACACCAGAGGTCTCGCCGGCAGCCAGCACGATTACCGGGCCGCCAGGCTTGTAATATCTTGCATCGAACCAGTACCGCAAGTTGAAGAAGTCATCTGAGTGAGGCTCATATTTGCTTTCGTTGTGGAAGTGGTCGACCGGCACGGAGAAGTTGTATACGGGGTATGTCGCGGCCGCGGCCGCAGTTACGGCAAGGTCGCCGGGCTGTTCGGCCTAGAAAGAATTAGACCCCGCCTTCTTACTTGTGCCGTCTTTCAGCAACCAGAAGGCAACTTACCTGTTGCCGCAGCTGCTTGACGGGCAAGGTTCCCGATCCCAGATATGGCTGAGCAGCATGAGCCAGCCACGGGAGTGAGGCGAGGCACGCCGCAAGACCGCCACGAACCATGACGATATCGTATAATCTGAACTGATGCTTCCACGTCTCCGAATCCAAACCAGGCGGGCGGTGAAATCCCAAGGTCAGTAACACTAACAAACGCGACAGAACGTACCTATTCGAGCCAGAGGGAACTGGCACCTTATCAAGCAACCGCTCGACGCTAGAGATACGCTGTTTGCGAGTTTGCGAGCTCTTCTGCAGGTTTGATGCAACACACCTTCCACGCCAAGCTTTTCCCGCGCCGCGCTGCTGCTTGCCGTGAATCGCAGGTATCAATTCGCGGGCGACAGGTTTGGTGATGTGAGAGGATCCGGACGGTGCGTGCAAATCAGATGTCGGGGAGGTTGCCCAAGGAAGACGCGAACAGGCTACAGCACCAGGGCTCCGAAGTCATCCATGTCTGCAGTGACGGCGGAGCTAGGTAGAAGACGGAAGGTCAAAGTGGCAGACTAATGAGGTGATCGCTGGCAAGGCAGGTCCGGGCCGTACAGGTACAGTAGCATTGGGTCTGCGGGAATACTCTATTTCGTGTCTATAATATATCTTCATCTTAATTTGAGATCAAGTGCTCTCAATAATGAGATGGAAAAGGTTTCGTAAACAATACATTAGTACAGAGGGTCAAGTGAGTTCTAACAAAAACAGCAGAGGTACGGAGTAGAAAGTTATGTTAGTCTCGGTACATGATGCACCTTCGGCACTCCAGTCCAGGATTTACAGCGGGAAGTCATATATGCCGGGGAGAAACGAGGGGTCTTGCCGCTAAGCCGCACCGCTTTTGGCCCTCCAAAGACACCCCGCGATGCTACATTACATTCAGTACCTGCCCTGTAATCACCACTCATGATGCCACTGACTCCCAACTCGTTACCGTGTCTGGACAGTGTCTTTTGCCTTTTTATTACCTATGTCAGGTAATGTTGCCTCGCCATCCCTTGCCATCTCCAGGCAGGCAAAGTGAACGCTCGGCTGCAGAAGGGGCTTTGTGTATTTCGCCACAATATCTGATTTTGTTCGATCCAGGAGACGTCGGCTTTCACTCTAACTGCGGTCAAATACCTGCCGCCTGCCATGCGTGAGTCTTGTCGCGTCTTCTATCGTCTACTGGGAAGAAGGATGTCTGTGAATCCCAGGCTTGCAGATACGGGAATTGCCACAAGCCTTGGCAACCATTGCAATCTATTCATGGCGCTCGGGGAGGTGCAATCGAGTTGAACTTCGCCATCGTTCTTCATGCAAGCAGAACTGCCATCTAACTACCAAGATCGGGAGATACTATACTAGGTTACTGCATATTCTATCTGATAGCATTGGGCTAGGCCCGTTGTCTCGATGCGCAGAGACGAGTGTATATGGACTCATCAGCCCTACTAGAACATCCGATATATCCTAGCCTGTGTTCAGGCCGCCATAGGCTAAGAAATGGTTTGCTGCTTGTATGCGCAAGTGAAATATTTCGCGAATGTTGTTGAATATGACGTCAGTATTTCGTTATATCGACCTGTCAAGCAGCACCAGCAGATCATAGATTATACTCGATATCTTTATTCTTGATTGAGATCTGGGCCCGAGTAGCGGTCGCAACCAAAGATTGTTGATGAAAGGGGCTTGCGGAGAATGATAGGTTAGCTTATTTGACTATCATTGCCCCAGGTTTGCCCCAGGCTTGTTATATCACGCTGGTACGTTGGTGACGGAGCAGATAGTCAACCTCGATCTACCGCGTCTTTTGAGTTGACTCTAGATCGTCATGAGGTTGCCTTTTATTACCTCAAGTCGGAGGCTTTCCATGGGTATTAGAGTTTGTCGACTACTCCTCTTTTGAACCCGTCACCAGTCCTGCCCATCTTACACAACACAAGGCCCGGTTCTTTACACCGATTCGCACAATTGCCTGAACGAGCAGTGGAGATTCTAGTTTATGGAGTGTTCACGGATATTGGCGGATACTGTAGGCATGCAGATTGTGCCTAGACACTCTATAGTGGACCATGGACCCGGGTGGCCGCCAATGTATGGGTCAGTCTTACGAGTCTTGACAATGCCTCCGGACCCCCCTCGAGTTGACTGAGCAGATGTGCTCTTGATGGGTGTCAGATGAGAGCAGAAACATATCAGCTCGGTGCCGGCGGGTCATTAATACGGGTCGTTGTGTAGGACACGATGACAGGATGACAGGATGACCCAGTCAGACTCAGACCGAATGTTCTGTGAGGATTGCGAATCGGCCATTATTAATAAACGGCGTTTGCATCTTCTTGCGCCCCGACACCGACACGGTCGGCGGATAGAAGCTGGCACCCGTTGATCTGCACTGGGCCGCTGACTGCTAGGTTAGACGCTAGGTAGAAAAATCGGGGCAACCGTGTGCGAGAGACAAAGACCCTTGCAGATTGTACGCAGTATGTAAGCCAAAGCCATGTGGGAATTTGCATAACGAACCTCACGATACTATTTCCGTGTGGCATAATGTGCTGCGTAATCACTAATCGAATTGCCTGCCCGCAGGAGATATTTGAAATGATAGGTCCCAGTCTGTCGGATTCGCCAACGCAATTAAGGAAAACGCCGCGGCCGAGTCAGCCATTCATCATATTTAGCACGGAGGACGGGCTTTCGGACTCGTGCGTAGTCTGAAACCCGTGTGCTGATTGGCCTAGAGCGTGTCATTGGGCTACCTGAGATTCATTTCTAGTGCTCTTCTAGCGTTTGAGTGTGCTTGTGGGATGCAGACAGACGACCCCCTGTCCTGGTTCCTGGGCCTGTCTGTGTGTAAAAGTCGAACATTAAAGCTTCGGCAACAAGCGAACGCCTTTGACATCATCATCAAGATGCTCATGGCTCATGTTTAATACATATTCTGGAGACTGTTCAATTGTTGGAATTGGAGTCGAATGGACGGAAGAACTGTAGACAACTAGATTAAAAGAACCAGTGATTAATCAGGACCGTGGGTCCTTCCAGGAATGACATGATTCAAAAACATTTTCTTCTTCTCTTTAATATCCTCTGTTTTCGGCCTTACGAAGGGCGCCCCATCGAGTCCATCCGCGTGCCTCGGCACCATTTTGTCTAGCTGCCACCGCTAGTGCCTGTTAAGAGATAAGGGTCGAGCTAATCCGTGTTGATTTTTCATAAACTTGCTTCGGAAGGGCCAGAGAGCCGGGATTATGACGCTGGCGCCGGACTTTTCGTAGCACGATGAGTCGAGATTTCCCAATTCCTAACCCCGGCTTGCCCGGAAGCCGTCATGACCACCTCTTTTGGCTGCTTTTGGCTGTTCTGGCCGCTCTGGAGGGTCGGCGCATCGTGTTTCTGATCCATTCCTGGCGGGCTGGGCGGCCAAGGAGGGTCGGTAGCCGAGCCGAAATCTTACGAATTCGTAAAGTAGTCTGTCTCGTTACCTAGGCTGCAGATTTTGTGCATGCCGAGCGGGAGGGAAACGCTGCAAAAGATGCCGTCGCTGTAGCTATATTATTCCACCCGGGCCCCCCTGGGAATCCGGATCTGGAAATCGCCTTGCTCTTGCCATCTTGCAGGAAATCAAAACAATCAACCCATTACTAGCCGCATCGTGCCTGGCTCCCAATCATTCTCGTCACCACTCTCGACTGGAGATTATCTAATTGGCACAGACAAGTTCAGCACTGACCCCCAAAACACAACTCGCCATGGCGGGACACAACCCTGAGAAGGAGAAGATCGAGGCTCCTCACACAACCAAGATTCCCTATTGGAGAATCGTCTTCGACCAAGCTGGCGTGACTGACGCTGTCCTCAACCACACATATGCAGGCTCAGGAACGGAAGAAGATCCATACCAAGTGCAATGGATACCAAACGATCCCAGAAACCCAATGGGCTTCAGCACAAAGACGAAATGGTTCATCACCCTGATTGTCGCCTTGGCCACTCTTGCAGTCGCCCTCGTATCATCCGCATACACCGGCGGATTGAAGCAAATTATTCTCGAATTCGGCATCAGCCAGGAGTTGGCAACGCTTGGTGTATCGCTGTTCGTTGTCGGTTTCGCCGTCGGCCCGCTGCTCTGGGCCCCTCTTAGCGAAATCTTTGGTCGCCAGGTCCTCTTCTTCACCACATATGCCGCCCTGACTGCATTCAATGCCGGTTGCGCGGGTGCCACCAACTCGTACTCTCTGATCATCCTGCGTTTCTTTGCCGGTGCTTTTGGCTCCTCGCCTTTGACCAATGCCGGTGGTGTCATTGCCGACATGTTTCCGGCCGCTCAGCGTGGACTGGCGACGAGTCTGTTCGCCGCTGCGCCCTTCCTCGGACCCGTTTTAGGACCTATTATCGGCGGTTTCCTTGGCGAGAGCGCCGGATGGCGATGGGTCATGGGATTCCTCGCCGCCTTCTCCGGACTGTTCTGGATTATCGGCTCGTTCCTCGTGCCCGAGACCTACTCGCCCGTGCTTCTGCGCAAGCGTGCCGCGAAAATGAGCAAGATGACCGGCAAGGTATACGTCAGTCAGATCGACGCCGACCGCGGAAAGGTCACCCTGGGCCAGTCGCTCAAGACTGCCCTCTCGCGACCCTGGATTCTCCTCTTTAAAGAGCCGATCGTCCTCCTGCTGTCCATCTACATGGCCATCATCTACGGAACGCTCTACATGTTGTTCGCCGCCTATCCCATTGTCTACCAACAGGACCGAGGCTGGAGCCAGGGCATTGGCGGTCTGGCTTTCTTGGGAATCATGGTGGGAATGCTCTTCGCTGTAGCATACAACATTCCCGACAACAAGCGCTACATCAAGACCGAGGCCAAGAACGATGGCTACGCACCGCCCGAGGCCCGTCTGCCGCCTGCCATGATCGGATCTATCGCCCTCCCCATCGGCTTGTTCTGGTTCGCCTGGACCAACTATCCCTCCATTCACTGGATGGCCAGTATCGCGGCTGGTGTGCCATTCGGATTCGGTATGGTTCTGGTCTTCCTTGGCATCCTCAACTACCTCATTGATGCGTACACGATCTTTGCCGCGTCTGTCCTGGCCGCCAACGCTGTGCTCCGTTCGCTCTTCGGTGCGGCGTTCCCCTTGTTCACCACCTACATGTACCAGAACCTCGGAATCCACTGGGCTTCGACTGTTCCCGCATTCCTGGCACTCGCCTGTGTGCCGTTCCCCTTCCTATTCTACAAGTACGGACACGTCATCCGAAAGCGCTGCAACTTTGCCGCCGAATCTGAAGAGTTCATGAGGAAGTTGAAGCGACAGCAGGATGAGGCGGCCGAGATGGACGAGCCCCAGACCCCCGACACGGAAGAGGAGGAGGAGGAGGCCGACTCGGTCAACACCTTGACGCAGACCCACACTGGAGCCAGCCGCGCCTCGAGGAGATCCTCGCTTGCACGTGCTGGAAGCCATGCCCTGCGCCGCAACACTACATACGAGGGTAACCCCTACGACATTGACAGAGTGAACACCAAGGACTCGTTTGTAAAGGGGCCGAGCAGGCCGCACTCGAGGGCATCCAGAGTATAAGGATGCGTCGCATTGACTGGTGTCTCGGGGTTAGACATGGAGTTTGTCTGTTGCATTGGCTCAAAAGCATAGGC
Organism: Pestalotiopsis sp. DP-2020a; assembly: GCA_018115615.1. Lineage (NCBI taxonomy): Eukaryota > Fungi > Ascomycota > Sordariomycetes > Amphisphaeriales > Sporocadaceae > Pestalotiopsis > Pestalotiopsis sp. DP-2020a. The sequence goes on along the minus strand of JACVEI010000069.1, from coordinate 37,930 downwards.
GTTGATTTTCGTCAGCATTGTAGGATTGGAGCATGATACCCAGCTAAGGTTTAGACTATAATAATGTGTACGAGAAATGACATTTTCCAATCATGAAGAATTCAATCAAAATTTCTGTGAAAGATGTGATGGGAAAAAAGTGCCCCAGTCTGTAGAGGCCAGTGTATCTGCCAGGTCGCAGGACTCAGGAGTAGTATACTCCATGCTTAAGGTCGAAAAAGGTCAAGTACGGAATATAATCGACGGGCGGATAGCCATTGAGATGCGTCCGTGTAAGGGGGGACAACTCAGGGGGTGAATCCCTTGCACGCTGACAGCTGTGCTATGTGTTGTCCCAACGGCATCTACCGCCTCCAGTGGTTCGTACTCTACTCCAGACTCTACTCCAGACTCCAGACTCCATATTGAAGACAGTGCACTGGAGAGGCCTCTACAATCTGTGGCTTTCCCGCTTCAGCCACATTCTGATCTATGCACAGCCACACCTTTTGACCAATGACATCCCCAACCCTGCGGCCGTCGAAGCTGGCTGAACCTAGGGCTGACTTGACTGGCCTTGACGCCGACTATCCGGCCCAGGCCGCCCATGACCTGGCTGCTGGGCCATCGACGGCCAGCCCCCTCCAATTAACACGAACCTAACCAGGGCGTCACGGCGCGTGACGTCGAGAGTCAACTCGCGATCCGACACGCAGCAAGGACTGACCTTGGCTGTGGATGAGTGTGGATGCCTCCACCCCCCAAAGTCACTACCATTCACTACCACTACCGGCCGTGACGATGCCGGCTCCATCGTTCCTACAAAACGACTTGCTGTCCCTGCATTCTTGGTCTTGACCCTTGAAATAGAGGGACTCCACAAGAAGCAGGACTACTTAGTTGTTCACCCATCCTCTCGCTGACCGCCGCCGTCGACTTTCGCTTCTCAAACACTCGCTTTCACAAGAAGACCGTGCTATATTCCTACAGTCGAGGGGAGATCCCAAGGATAAACTTGCCTCGCGCTTGCAAAGGATGCCCTTTATACCGAACACGCCAGAGTCCCTCATAGGTCGCTCCGACTCTCTGAACCCGGACTCGACATGTAGAGGTATAACCTCCAGCGGCCGTCCGTGTAGGCGCCCGCTCGGCGCCTCTCCGTCAGGCTCCCCCGGCGGCTCGCGCACCAAGGTGCCCAAGAGCAAGGGCAAGAAGAACAACCTCCGCGTCGACGACCCCGCCGACCCCGATCTGTACTGCTGGCAGCACAAAGACCAGGCGAGCCTGTCGGCCAAGTCCAGCCCCGGCCCTGGGCGCGAAACAACGCCCATCCTCGAGCAGCGCGAGAGCTTGGATACGCTCATTGACAGGCTGGGCATCGTGGAGGCGCAACAGAAGAAGAAGAGGCCGGCGAATGGAGGAAAGAATTCGGGCGGCAGGGTTACACAGGCCGCGCCGGCAAATGTCGAGAAGCCGCCTATGCAGCAGAAACCCAGGACCAAGAAGAAGACAAAGACGTTCTGCTGCTGCTTCACGATAGGGACATATGAGGAGGAGGAGCTGCCGGCGAGGCCGAAACCAAAACCAGTCCAACCCAGGCCGGCGGCTGCGGCAGGTGGTTCTTCGAAACCGCCGTCCAACCAGTACCTTTCGCCGTCTTCAGCCCAGGGACGACCCGGGGGCAGCGGCGGCAAGACCCCCAGGCGCAGCTCTGCCAACTCGAACGCTTCGCAGACATCGCAGTATCTCCAACTGATCCCGCCGTCTGCGTCGCCCCAGACGGCCTCTCAGCTCATGGCGGAGCTCGCGAAGCCAATATCCCAGCAGGACGAGGCCGGGTACATATACATATTCTGGCTGACGCCCGAGTCGCAGCCCAAGGCGCCGCCCGTCGACGCCGCGCGGGACCTACTCGCACCGCCGCCCCGCGGGCCAGGAGGGCGGCAGAGGCGCACGAGCGACGTGCTCCAGTCGTACGCGACACAAAGAGGCAGGTCGTCCAAGACGATCCTGCTCAAGATCGGGCGCGCGTCCAACGTGCAGCGGCGGCTCAACGAGTGGACGCGGCAGTGCGGCTACAACATCTCGCTCATCCGGTACTACCCCTACGTCTCGGCCAGCGCGCCCTCGGCGCCGCGCAAGATGCCGCACAGCCACAAGGTCGAGCGCCTGATCCACCTGGAGCTCGCCGGCGCCGGGCTTCGGGTCAGCGACAAGGGCACCTGCGACAACTGCGGCAAGTCCCATCGGGAGTGGTTCGAGGTTGACGCGTCGCGCAAGGGCATCGAGATGGTCGACGAGATCGTCAAGCGCTGGTCTGACTGGGATGAAGGAAGGCTCTGAAATGGGACCTTTGGGCATGTTTAGTTTTGGACCGTATACTATATTGCATTGCGTGGCGTTCATAGGTTGTGTTTATAACGGATTTGTAGTGGCAACCAGCGCCCAGCGAAACAGGATAGATAATGTCCTCACATGCTTTTCGATATTGAACTTGACGCTTTCATTGTGTAATATACCGCCGTCTATGGTATCAGGTGCTAGCCAACGTATATCCACACTGAACTCGACACTGGCGAATATTAACACCAACGAAATCCAATAATTCATATAAGGAAACTACTTAATCTTCCAGATCCCCCCTTTCCAGTTCCTTACGCATCGTCTTGCCTCGTCCCTGTCGAGCCTTTTCTTGTTGCTGCGGTCCGGGGCTACCAAAAGTCAATACTAAACCCATTTTCCTCGCAAACCCTCTCAACCCCCGCAAACTTGCTCAAAACGGACAAGGACAACAACGTGATTGGTCGGGGCCCAAATGACCATTGTCGCAACCCCTGCCTGTCAAACAATGGGAATTCATACGGTTCACGTGGTGGCTTTGTCATGAATCAGAGGTCTCGAACATGGAGAAAGGAAGTTGGAGCCAGCCTGGATCTGCGTGAGCGGGTATGAGCATGAAATCGACAAGGTCCAGTATTAAAAAGGAAACAAATATGGCATATATATCTTCTTGATAAAGCTATGCAGACCTCCTATATTCGCTTCTTCTAGAGACGGAATTATCTTTGCTTCATCATACGGACACACAGATATATACACCAGCTCGAAGACATTACAGCTGTTCCCGTCACCACTCGTAACAGGACATACATCCAAAGCACACTGTCCTACTCTCCTCCACCACAGAAACCAAAGCCTGGACGGCCTCGTACCAAATCCCACGCGAAACAACACAACACAACAATGTGCGGACCCCAAACCCCCCGGCCCTCGCAACCCCTAGGCGGCGCCCTCGCCGTCCTAAACGCGCCCTCGCCATCACCATCCTCCCCCTCCCCCGGCGCAGCCCTGTCGGGCCACATGGTCTTCCACACCCTGCCCGGACCATCAACATCGCCGCCGACCATGGCGACGCACATGACCTACACCCCTTCCTGCGCATCCGCGCCCGCCGCCGACGACGAGCACCCCCTGGACGGGTGCGTCGTCGGCATCCACAGCACGGGGGACATGCGGACGACGACGACGACGACGGGGTACGACGACCTCCTGCACCGGCTGGACTTTCGGACGTCGCTGTGCGGCAGGACCCGCTCGTCGGCCGGGCTGGTTCTCGACGAGCCGCTGGAGATCGGCGTCGGCGGCGACGGCATCATCGGTCGCAAGGTCTCGGTGTGGAGGGACTTCGGCAATGGGCGGGGCGTGAGGGTTGCCGAGGGGATTGTTGGGTTTAATTGAATGAATCATTTGGGGCGGGCGCTTCCGGTTGGCAGGCTTGTTTTTTTGGGTGGCAATTTCTTTCTTTCACTTGAGCATTTTTCTTACGGTAGAGGCTCTGCACTGGGATAGGCATGATTGGTGTTTGGTGTTAGGTTTGGGGTGCATATTCAGCAAGGCATGAGCGTTTACAATGAAAGATTTCAGTGTTCATCTGCAAAGTACTGGTTCGGCTTCAAGGCCACCATTCGTGCACCGAAATCTTTTGAATACAATCATATTGGTACCATGGTTGAATAAGTAACCTACAAATAGCTATTCTCCTGGGTTCATGAAATGACTCAATGACAAAAAGACCTCCAGCGCCATGGATGATTCACCAGCTATGCTTTGAACAGGACACTGTGAAATTTGTACGAACGAAAACCACTACCGAGGGTATCCACGCAAGTCTCGATCCCAGACGACAGCAATAGAAGCGATACTGGGAATGATCTATCATATAAAACGAACTTCGCTAAACATGCCAGCCCTGACTTGTACCAATGCTGCCAGCTCCAGCAAGAATGACTGAAACACGATGGTATTTGTGAGGACATGGGATACGGAAGCTGCCTTCTCATCAGGCGTAGCAGTCTCTGTCGGTATCTGAGCCGAGCTTTCGGGTTCATTTTCTCCTTGCTGTTCCCCAACCTTTGGGGATGGCTCCTGGCTCTCATCTCTAGTGGCTGTGTCTGCGGATGCCTCGGCGCCAGTAGGTGTCTTGTCAAAGTCGAGAGGAATGGACGGCACCTCCTCCGAGTCTTTGGCAGGGAGATTGACCTTGCGCAACAGAATGCTCTGATCGACGGCCGCAAAGGCTGCCGCCTGGCTAGCTACGGCACCTTGACGTCCACTTGCACCAGAAGACTCTTGTTGTTGGCCGTCTCGAGACGGGGCGCCCCTCGATGGGCTCTGGTGGTTCATGGGGAACTGCTTGGGTGGCACTTCGGGCTTGGCTGATGGCGTTCCTCCCGGTGTACCAGAACTGGTAGCACGGCTATTCTTGCGGCCACGAGTATTGCTACTTCTAGTAGGAGTACTGAGTTCAGACAAGAGGCGCTGAGCAAAGCTTTCCAATCCGCCAGGGCGTGCTGGAGAAGTGGGCCTGGATGATCTATCGAAACTTGAGCGTTCGCTCACGGGTGTAGCCGTCGCAGTAGCTGGTCGCACGGGAACTGGATTTTGCACAATGGCGTCTGCGGTCTGGAAGGCTTCCCGACGTTGCTGCAACAACTCTTCAAATCGCGGGATCGAGCCCTTGAACGAGGCAACCTGATCTGCCAAGTCCTCAAGAATGGTCAAGGAGCGAGGAAGCGATGCTGCTTGCCACAGCGGCCTTCTTCGGCATCTCTCGATTGCCTTCAATTTTTGGTCTTCTGTAAATGACTCTGAGGAAGGATCAAGAGTTGGCTCCGGGATCAGATCTTCATCCTCACCGAATGAGTATTTCTGAGGATTGCGCAAGAGCCAGCCCTCCATGGTGATGTAGCCGCACACGGCCATGTCGACAATGGTCTCGGTCAAACACAAATTCGTTTCCACCGGGTTGATGAAGAATGTCTCCAGTAAATCCAGCAAGGAGTTCAGCAGTGGATCCTCGGGGCTCAATGAATGGTGCGGAACATCTCGGGGCGCCCCGGGCAGGCTGTCAGGTATGGCCGGAAGCTTATGGTTATTGAGTGACACCTTTGGAGCCACCAGCTTGAGGGAGCAGGGGTGAGCCTCGAGTCGCGTCATTGTGTCCTTGACAATGTTATCGTAGATCTCGTCAAAGTTGTCCTGGCCGCCGATTGAACCAGCAAGAACGGTCAAGTATTCAACTTCTTGTTCGTGAGCGCCACGAGTGCGCTGACTGCTACTTCCATGAACGCCCTCCGTGTGCAGCAGGGTAACGATGGCGTATCGGTGATGCCTCTTAAGGATCACGGCCAGCAATTGCAGCGTGACACATACTGTCTGCGCGTTCTTGGACTTGAGGCACGAGTGGATGAGATCGACCAGGTTGAACAGCAGCGGGGTGTACTCTGAGGCGATCTTGGAGGCCGCCATCATGGTTGCGAGATCCATAGACTTTCGCTTGCGAGCAGCACTGATGGCAGCTTCTGGTTTCGATGGCTTGGGAGTGTCCGCATCGGGCAAAGCCAAGAGGTAGTGAAGAATGAGATTGATCATGTCAGGATGATCAAGCGCCTCCAGGATCCGCCTCAAATAAGTCAGGACGGCGACTGAAGAGCCACCATCGACATCTGACGACTCCAGCAGTGACGGATACCTGGGACTAGTCAGCCATGAAGTTTGGACCGAGGCAGGGCATTGGCGGCACTCACAATAACTGCTGCAGGAAAATGACCTGGAAATGCTCCAAGAGCGTAGATTTGACCTCGGTCGATCTGCAATGGTTGAGCACGTCTTGCCAGAACAGGAGGTGGGCGAGGAAGGTATCAAGATGGAGCTTGAAGTCCGGCGAACAGGAGCTGACGATTTCAAAGGTCGAGGACGGGTGTTGATAGTCAGACAGGGCCAGGACGGGCGGCAGATCTTGTGGTGGGTGATCAATGACCAGCTTCCGGCTCAGTTGGCTGTATAGGGCGCCAAGACCGGTCGCCATCAGGGTCGAGAGATCGCTCTCCACGATCCATTGTTCCAGCTCGGCTGAATTGGAGGCGGATTCAATAATGTACAGCAGACCAGTACGGGCAAAATCTCCCACTTTGCCCTCGTGGTGAATGTAGTCCATGAGAAGGTAGAAAAGAGGGAAGTCCTGCTTCTGCGTCTTTCCGGCGAATTTCTCCCTTTGATCCTTGGGTTTGTCCTCTTGGCCGGACTCATGATGGTGTGCCCTAAACCAGGCAGGCAAGATGTGCGGTTCCAACCGGATCTTTGTCGTGATATTGAATGCTATTTCAACCACTCTGACCTCGGTTTCTGCACCCAGGCGTATGCTGTTGGCACCCGTGATACGTATCAATAGGTTTGTCAAGCTTACGGAGAAGGCCTCGTTCTCGACGAAAGCCTCCTCCTCGCTCTCGATCAGGGTTGCAAAGAAGGTGACGGCCTCCTTGATGATCCATTCATTGTACGAAGTGGTCGCGATCTTGGCGATGGGGACGTAGATCTGTTTGTTGGCTGAAAAGGTAATGCACGGGTGCGGGAGGGGTCGGCGAGACTCGTCGGCGAGGATGTTGGACAGCTCCTGAAGTCGGATCTCGAGGTTCTCGGCGGCATCGACATCTCGGGCGATGTTTGAGGTGTTCCTCCAGATATGCTTCGAGCTCGTGTCAGCATGACAGAGCAACTTGAACGGCGAGGGCTCGGAATCCTGTCATTACTCACCAGGAGTTGGCTGTATTCTTTCTCGAAGCGTTGCCTTCGTCGCATCGGGTCTCTAGCAGCATCCTTGCTAGAGCCCACCGAGGCCAACGGGGCTATGAGGCGCGACCACTGGAGATGGAATGAGTATTTGGCACATATGAGCGCGTCTTCGGGATGCCAGAGTCACTCACAAAGTCCATGACGGCGCCGGCGTCATTGCTCGCAATGGTTGATGAGGAAACACTGCTCAGGACAGAGGCGTGTCAAGCTCCATTTCGCATTGAAATCAGCTTGTCTGAGGTCCAGAATGCCGTAGGTTGATTAGCCGGGCCCCCTGTCCGAGACCCAATGCAACGACGGCCAGAGTGGCTGCCGGGCGGGCCTCTAGCGCCATTTTGACAGCTTGAAAGTGTCTGCAGCAGCACTCGTGGCTCGTGCCAATACTGCCGAGAGACCCCCAAACAAGCTCCCCCAAGCCCTGGAGGTGGTTGCCTTCTAGTCCAGGGGTTCACTGGGCTGGGCCCCTATCTAAATGCAGTATAAAAATAGATGTGATCTTTATTCCTGACATCACATTGACTTGCAGTGCAGTGGAAGCATCACATTTACTACCTACCTAGGTATTCTCCGTCTACAACTACTTTTCAGTACTGGCCCAAGTGTGATATCTTAAAGACACAAGCAGTCGACCAGCAGTCCCGCGTTGTATTCTACTTTCAATGGACTCTCCACGCATCTGGAAATTGCTAATCCTTTAATTACGATCATGCCCTCTGCCCGGGCCATGTCAATGCCCCCTCATACGAGATTCTGCGCCCTCATGGACGTCACAGTCGAGACAGCCTGTTTTCATCCATGATGCGTCCACATATTTTCGTTTCAGACCTATAGCGACAGTGGCGTGTGCAGCCAAAGCAAGAATGTTCCGGTCAAAGGATTATGTATGCATAATCAGGTTGTCGACGGGTGCGTGTATGCCTCGGCTGGCTCAACCAGCCCTCAGAAACAAATGGGCCAAAGCAGTCATAAACTAGCGTTGTTAGATGTTAGAGTTGTGTTGCCGCCATTACGACGCAATGATCAACTTGTATTGCATCAATGGACAAAAATGTCTGTCCTCAATGAGAAACCGGTTGATGTTGGCGATGGACTTTTGCGATTACCGCATTGTTCTGCCAGTTGCGAGTCCAGGATACTTGAGAAAATCATGAGAGAACATCAGAGGTAGAACGGAGAATCTCGCAACATGGTCGCGTTCATGCCAGAGATATATTTTCACATGGAAGCTGAGATGTTATGGTCTGAAATTGTCTGGTGTATTGTTGAGTGTACCCATCTGTCGTTGCCATGGCCAATGGTAAGCATTCCCGGAGGCGACGATGATTTTTCTCAGACAGTATAGAAGAGTATGGCATATCTGTTTTCTCCAATTCTGCAAATCTCTAGGCCATGCGTAAACTTTTCAGGGCAGGAGCGATGACATACTGGAGTAGCTTTATTCAGTACGCTGCTTGAAGAATATAATATTCACTGTGTCTCTATGAGTAGAAATCTTGGGAAAGCACGTTTTTGGTTTCTTGTTCTTTTTCTGACCTGTCAGAGCAACGAAACTATAGATGGAATTGGCCTAAATCAAAAGGTTGAATATATACCATGGAATACTTTGATTCTCGGCCTGGTGAATATGCTCGATTGTGGTAGAAAAGTTGCATGTGGGCACTTCTGTTCTAGTATGCCCGGCAACTAGATGCTCCTATTCTTCAAGTTTTGCTCCGAAGCTGTACGTAGCACAGTTCATCACGTCTTTATCGCCTCCAGCTGCTTGACTAACCTTAGGTAATTGATCTCAACATCTGACGTTCGAGAATCGTTGGCATGGGCTGGGCAGGACACAAGACATTCTTAGACTCAACTAGACATCGTCCACCTGAAGCCATCTACCCCGTGTCAGACAATCCAAATTTGCGATTACGAGACTGTAATTTTCGTTGACACCAACTGGTCGTCATGTTTCGTAAAAATTCATCTCTAGCTCTGTTGACGTTGGGTCATGATTATATCTAGGCTCGCGTGAGTCGTCAGGCCTGAAGCCTAGACCTCGACTTTATTTTGTCGGAGCGCGGCAGCCAGAATTATATACACAGACTATAATAGTGTAGCCGCTGGTGAAGGGAGCCTATGCAATACGGTCCACCGGGAGGTCCTGCAGTAGTGCTTATTGACTCAACTCAGAGGTGAGTTGGTTATACAGAGTAGATGATACTCAACATATTCGAGTATGTGACACACGTCAACAACATGACATTCTTTTTTCTCGTGACTGCTCACTTTCATCGCATACCGTACCCATAGATCGTCACCTTATCTGTTTGAAGCAGAACATAAAGATGCATCTAATATAAAAATCTGCAAGAAACTGTCTTACAACTCACCAACCCCGCACTTTTTTATAGGCAGTGGCCAGACACTGCAGCTGCAGCTACCAGCGACCATCTGAAAAACGAAGTGGTCGAGATTGGATAAGCTATACCCCAATAGGGCTTCTCGGTTATTACAATCAGGTGGTAGCTGCATGCAGGACGCCTAGCCTCGACAACCATTGAGCAGACGATTGCCCTATTGATATACCTGGCTGCATGCAGAGTGAAGGTTTCCCAATCTGTGCTCTTGCGCTGGTTCGTCCCGTCGTGGTACGGGTCGTTCAGGGTGACGATCGACCCCTGACACGGCCGGGCGACTGATTGGGGCGGAGCTGGGCGGCTTGGAGCGAATCACCGCGTAAACATGTCGTCTACCAGGGATCCGCGTCTGGAACAGGCAAGGCATACCCGCGGCGCCGGTTGTGCTCTTGGCTCTTGCAGCAGCTCCAGCGCTTCCGATAGTGTGTAGAAGAAGTGGTTTAGTGGCGGGCTCGCGGGCGTAGCCATGTGGTGTGCCCATATTTCTTAAAGACGATCAGGGCCACCATGACGATACTAGGTCGCCGGTGCTTCGCCCATTTCCTTTCGTGGATGTTGCCAGTACCGGGAGCCGCTTTTTTTTTTGTTTTTAGGAACATCACAAGTTTGCCGTATTTGTTCCACCTCGTGCCGTGTGTCGTATTACAGGTCTCTCCTTTCTCAAGTTCCAAGACACAATTCATCTACTATTAATTACGCCTTGCCCTGGAATCCCAGCGCTTTCATGCAGGGTTCAGTGGTGGTAGTTTCTCGCGATGGGGTTATTCGGGTCCAACAGGCATCGACAATCGTCGTCTTCGCCCACGCTCAAGTGTGACCATCTGGGGTATCCGGTTGGACTATCTCGACCGGTCCAAGGCTCACAAGGGCAGCATTCACCCAAGACTCGAAGCAAGAACCAGGCACACCAGCATGCAGGTCACCCGGCATCTCCTCCTACTAATCCATCTTATGCTGTTCAGCCTCCGCCATACCAAGAGCCGAGGCCATATGGTCCCATCATTGTGAATCAGCACTACTATCTCACTCCCGGTCCTTCCTATGCGGCTCCTTCAACGTGCTCGTCAAACCCTCTTGGTCTACACAATCTTGGATCGTCCATGGTCGATCTTGCCAGCAAGGTTATGCCGCGCGAGGTCGTGCATCAGGTCATCGATGATGGTCTGCCAAGATGGCACTGCCCCGCCTCACAACTGTTGAACCAGAGCGCCGCGCTCTATGATCAGATACAGACAAAGTTCAATGAGGTGATGACTTCCATTGACTGCGAGTGCTTTTCCGGCCACGAAGGAGACCTGTTTCACTATCCGCCGGCGCCCGCTCAAGCATCCGCCACGGTCCCTGACAAGGGCCGGGCGAAGAAGGTCTCGAAGAAAGACAACCCCAAGGGACAGACCACGGCAGTTGTCACCTCACTGGCCTCGGGAGGCTACTTTGCCAAGGTGGATTTATACGCCAATTCTCGGCTGCCCGACGATCTCCCTCCACTGCGACTGTAAGTCCACGGGCCATCAGGCCAAGTCATATACCTACTCGACTTGCTGACATATCATACAGCTATATCCCAACATGGCCACTCATCTGCTTGGCTGCCCAGTACTCTGAGCGAGTCTATGAGAAATCTCGAGGCACTGAGCGCGACGCTTATGTCGATGCAGACTGGCGTACAGGGACGAAAGCAATGTGCATCAAATCTGTTCCCATGGATCACATGCACACTATCGTCTTTGCCATCCGCGGCACAGCGACTTTTATGGATTGGGCCGTCAATTTGAACACTGCGCCAACAGCTCCCACAGGTTTCTTGGTGAGTGGTACTTCAGAGCGTCATGTATTCAGCTTTGTGATGACTGACACACCTGCAGGACGACGTGAGCAACTTTTGCCATGCAGGATTTCTCTCGGCGGCGCGAAAGATGATCAAGCCCGTCGCCTCGAGGCTTCGCCAACTGCTGGAAGAGAACCCGAACCGGTCGTCGTACTCTCTCCTCATCACCGGCCACTCGGCCGGCGGCGCCGTTGCATCCCTGCTCTACTCGCACATGCTCGCGAAGACCAAGGCCGCGTCCTCTGAGCTCAATACCTTGACGGGCTGCTTCAAGAGAGTCCACTGCATCACCTTTGGCACTCCGCCCGTATCGCGTGTGCCTCTGCGCACGCCTGATCGGTTCGAGCTCAGAAAGTCTCTCTTTCTGAGCTTCATCAACGAGGGCGACCCCGTGGCGCGCGCCGATAAGGCCTACGTCAAGAGTTTGCTGGAGCTTTTTACCAGTCCTGTACCAAGCCAGGCCGACAACGTGTCGAGCCCGCCATCGAGTCCGCCCACAAGACTCGGCAAAGCAAAGGACAAGAAGCCCAAGACCGGCCCGACCACCAAGAAACCGAAGGCCACGTTGAAGCCAACGCAGGCGCCAACGCAGGCGCCCAAGGTAGCCAAGCCCGTGTGGAAGCTACCTTCCAGCTCCTTAAGCAACGCGGGCCGCATCGTGATCCTGCGATCGGGGGACGCCAAGGCCAACAAGACAAAGGGCAGAAGGACGGTCGAGGAGCAGCTGAACGAGGGCGTGCTCGCACAGGTCGCGACCGACGAGCAGCTGCGTAACGTCGTCTGGGGAGACCCCGTCTGCCACGTCATGAGGCTCTACGCCGGGCGGATAGAGACGCTGGCGGTCGGGGCGGTGACCGCGAGGCGGTGGCTGTGATGATGATGGCTTGTTTGTGGGGAAGGAGAGGGGATGCTTTCGTTATCAAGGCGTTTGGCTAAGTATATGATACCATTTGAATTGGGCAAGGCCTGGCCTTATGGCCCAAGGGCTACGAATTTTACGATGACAGACAGACGGTCTACGAGTTCCATTTGTATTTTGCATAGATATAATCAGAGTATATAGGTAGAATGAATTCAGCTTGCGAGAATAGTTTTACATCGTGATCAGATTTCATACAAATATGATCCAAGTACCCGTATAGGTTGGCACTATCATTTTAAGGTTTACCATGATCCCACAGGCTCGGAAGAACAGAGACGGCACATGAATAGTATAGTCAAGTTGCTGATCTAAGCGCTCAAGCATGATTCCAGTATGGACCCCACACCTCGGAAGCAAATTACATCCGGCAAGGGGCCTGTGTAAGTAAGCACATGTACAAACGAGTCAACATTTTGCAACACCGACAGTTTGGTGCGGACTATACGCAAAATACATAGGAACATTTGCGTAACACAATCAGATTGGGACTGAGCCTGTAAGCAACATATCAGCAATGGTCGATAAATCAGCCCAGCGACAGCGCAGTAGTTCGAGGACAGCACAGGTATGCGGAAGCGATGCGCCATGAATTCCATCTTCCATGTCAAGAAGTGTACTCATGTTTCTCAGGCCTGTTCTCGCTGCAAGGAAAAGAAAGTGCGATGCGATGGCAAGAGGCCCTCCTGCACGTCTTGCTCAAGGCTGAATTTCGAATGTGCGTATGCACAGTCGCAGAGGAGGCGAGGGCCGGGTAAAAGGTTTTCGCAGCCAAGATCCAGACAGCAGGTAGAAAGAAGTATTAACTTGGTCGAAACAGCAAAAAGCACATTGAGAAACTGGAGAGCCGCTTGGCTACCATCGAAGACGATCTGCGGCGGTCCGGGCTTCCAAAGGAGCAGACGCTGAGCGAGGAGGCATCCCCTCAAATTGAAGAAGCCTCGACAAATTCCCCTTGCAATGAGACAAGCTCTCCTCGGTCGGACCGTGAAATCTCTCAAGAACCCCCGCCGCCGCCTGCAAACCGCGTCTTTCGTGGGATAGATATGGGATACTGGCGAGGCATTGCGGCGCGGAGAAGAGAGATTCGAGCCAACACTCGATTCGACAAATTCCAGCAGCAGGTATTCGCACCACTAATCACCGGCGAGCCAAACCGGGTCTTCATTGGCCATGTGTTTGACGAGATCATGGCCCCATTTCCATTCCTCGACTGGGCGAGCGTCGAAGCCAAATTGAAGGGCAACCATTCCTGCCGCGATCCTGCTTGGCGGGCATGTGAAAATGCCATCATATCGATAACGGCGTGCTTCCGGGCGGCGAACACGGCATTCCAAGAGATCCAGGGCGACGCTTGGGCGTATTTCAAGACGGCTTTTGCTCTGTTCCCCCAACTCATGGCCCAGTTCACTGATCTCGAAGCCGTCGAGGCGATAGTGGCCATGGCCATGTTCTTGAGAGGCTCGCCAGACGCGCAGAACTTGTCAGTCATGGTCTCGTCCGCGAGTCGGCTGTATCAGATAATCAATCTGCGCAACAGCAGGCCATCCAGCTTGGCTCGTGATGCTCTAGAGAGCCAACAACAGACTCGCCTGCTCTGGGCACTGTACTCGATTGACCAAGAATTAGTGTTCAAGCATGGATTGTCCTCGGCTCTTGATATTCCCTGCAAGGCCTCGAAAGACCTCGAATGTCAGGAAATTCTCAACATGCCAATGGCAGAGCTGTTTCGCAAGCGCACTAGTCTAGCCATGGTTCAGTCACAGATCAACGATATGCTGTATTCGAACAAGAGACCAGACCTAGAGACTACCCAACTTATTCTAGAAATACACAGGTTCCGCGGCATTCTTCAGCAGTGGGGGTCGGAAATGCACTTGGTCATTCCCCCGGCCGCCATCAATGAGCTTGAAACTTCCATACTGATCCACGTCAACGACCTGTATCTAGCCCACTACAGCACCATATTGATGTTGTATTGGCCGGCACAACAGATTCAGGACACCGAGAGCAGCGAATCATACGGCAGTACGCAGTTCGTAGGAGCTCTTGCGAGAAGCAAGTGCGCAGACGCAGCCCAGGAGACACTGCTATTGCTCGGACATTTCTATTCGCTTCCCTTCATGTCCCTGTGGTAAGCCGGCCACCGTCCTAGCATTCCAGACTTTACGCTGACTTGCAAGGTCCTTCTTGAGCTATTTCGTCTCGGCGCACATCACTTTGTTCGCCATCGTCTGGGCTCGGCCTAGCGGACCAGCAGCGGCAGGGTACCTCTGGGCAATGGAAGTATTCGTTGGGTGTCTCGAATTGATCGTCAAGGAGAACGGATTTGACATCAGCAAGATAGTCACTGCATGCTCGGCGATGACCTCCATGACTCGGAGCGTCGTCAAGCCGGCCGGCACCAACTGCTCGAGTGAGAAGCGAGACGTCCCGGCCGATCAGGCACAGGTGAACACTTAGATCTAGCACACGTCTCGGCCTATACTGACCACTCTTCCAGGCTGCACTAGACCTTCTCGACCAAGCGACGAGCCCGATGTACATTGCACAAAACTGGATGAGCAACATGAAGAACAAGGATTATGACATCTCGGTGGCACTGGCTCGCGTCCTCGAGATCCCGTGGGACCTCGCCCAGCGTTATGGTCCCTTGGTGCCGGAGTCGCTCATGCCCGAGACCTATGCGTTTGGTTTCGAGGAGTCCAAGGACCATGCAATGTACCGCGGGCCGTGATCACCAGAGTCAGCGCGCTATGGTTCATCATAGAAAATAAATGTATGGGCGGCCTTATTCACCTTGTTTTCGGAAAGCAGCTACGAAGTGGCTTATCAAGTGGATGTGGTAATTAAAAACGGAAGTGGCAGCCTTGCCTATTTTGACCCAATCTCGATCGTCTGAATATGCAGAGACTGGTAAGAAGATGGATTTTTCTTTCCATTTCTGCTGCCTTTGGCTTGATGTGATCTTCAGGGAGTCTAGTCCCCAGTATGTGGTTTGGTCTTGCCAAGCGAGCCTAGAGAGCGCCCGATTGCATGCCAGTCCGAGAAAAGCAAGACGAGGCGCCGTCAACAATGTCCGGAAACTTATAGCTATAGACATGGTTATGAAAATCAGCGAAATAATAATATCTACCGTGAGGATCTCAATATGAACGAACACAAGCCACAAACTGCTGGTACATGTCCCCACCAGTACTGTCAGTCTTTGAGTCGACCATTTGAATACTTCGTTCATCATTCCAGGTCCTTGAGCTGGGTTTGAGGCTCTATGCTCGCCCTGAGACATTACCCGACTGGTTGTTCTTGCGGGGCGGTTGATGCGTATAGTATGCCGCAGTCACCGAGATGGAAAATGGCCGCGAGTGATGAGACAGGACATTCTCAAAAACTCCGTGATTGCAGATCACCATGAAGACATTCCATCTCGAAAACACATCACGGAAATTTTGAATAGTAGACGAGGTGATGAGTGTTGACATGCTCGGAGAACAATCAAGTATATAATATGGGGTTGATCACTAGCCATCAAGTCAACTTTTTTCTCGCCATCAGCATCACAAAACACACAGTCACTACATCTCTGCCACGTTCCCTCCAAGCATCTCATCTCCAGAATACTGAAAATCCTAAGCTTTACAGCAAAACCGAATCTCACATTTTAAAATGCAGTTCAAGCTCTTCGTCGTCTCTGCCCTCGCTGCTTTCGCAGTCGCCGCTCCCCAGGTCGGCGGTGGCAACAATGGCGATGTGACCGTCGGGTCTGCGGGCGAGTAAGTCTGAAGTGATTCCCGATTTCCTCTAGAGCTGGGACATCCCCAAAGTGCTAATTCCATGACCGTCCTTGCAGCGTCTGCGGCGAGGACCTCGAGCTGAGCTGCTGCAACAAGGGCGACACTGACGACCACTCGACCGACGTCGCCAGCGGCCTCCTCTCCAGCCTCGACATTGCCGGCGACCTTCTCAAGGGCGCTGCCTTCTTCGGTGGCTGCTCCAAGCTCGATCTGGGCCTTGGTAAGACAGTTCCCCTGCACAATAGGGACGTAGGCTAACCCACAACTACAAACAGGCGCTGTTGCGGGCCTCGGTCTCACTGACCTCCTCAACCAGCAGTGCAAGCAGTCTGTGGCTTGCTGCCAGCACTCTGGTGGCGCTCCCCAGCAGGGTCTGATCAACGCGCAACTTCCCTGCGTGGCGGTTCCCCTGCTGTAAATATGCATGGCTTTGGGTCCTTGTTAGCATTCGTTTTTGCACTATGACCCATCCATACTGCAGGATAATCATTGGATTACGAAGTTATTATGGGAGATGTTCATGTCACTGGGTTGCTGTTGATAAAGACATGATGTTGATGCTTTATATGCACTGAGTAGGTAGTGGTGGTGGTGGTAGCTAGAAAAATCCAACTTGAGTCACTCTTTGAAAATTCTGCATCTATTGAAATCAAAGACCAAAAAATGTTTTTGATCGCATTACCTGGGTTCGAACCCGAAATCGCATTTAAGGTGCGTTACCAACCACTGCACTATGTTGCCAGAGCAAATACCTCCAAATTTCAAATTGTCGTTTGTTGCTGGGTGGCTGGGGAGTGGCTTGGTGGCTGCCCATTCACAAGCCGCACCCCCTGAGATGAGATGTCGCCGTTGAAATACATCCGTCATCGGTAGGATAGATGATTCTGTTTGAGAATAACTTAAGGCGATGACGATGATATCAATCTCTGCCATGCCGAGCGACCAACATCCGCCGCCGCTGCGCACAGAATAAAGGAGTTCTCTGTGAAGCGGCGAGGGTTGGATATTAAACCTGACCATTCGCCGCCGCCACTTTCATTCCAGCACTAGATCACTGGCCGCCATGTGTATGTCGTGCTTTACACTGATGACAGCTAAGGCAGCAAAGACTCTCAGAGGGATCGGTTGCGCCCTCCCGTGATAAAAGCAGGATGAGCCGCGAAGGAACGGGGCCGAATCAATAGTTCTGGGCTGAACGTCAGTCGCACCGTGTTTCCCATTCATTGGTCAGCTGCGGCTTTCCAAATGAGAAATCAAGACAGATATGCCAAGGTATACAATGCCGAGATTCTGATTCGACTGCCGTGGAAAAGGTTCGTTTGTCGATGACGAGCATATATTCGAGAATGCATGCAAGTCTCTCCTGTATCGATATCTATATCCTGGTGCGCTGAAAGCGTAAGCTCAGTTCCAAGGTTATGTCATGTTTGATGCCTAGGATGCAAAGGCAATAGTCGACAATATCACCACCCCTGTTGTGTTGCATCCTCATGTAGTGCAGTCCCTCGTTGACCAGCATCAGCTTCAAGGACAGAAGAGAAGAAGCCAAGCTTCGGAATATGCCAGATCGCCCGCGGGTGCACGAGCCGGGAAAGAGTTATTAGATTGGGAGGGGATACAACATGCTGGGCTCGAGCAGCAAGCAATTGACACCAAATGCAGGCTGCCTCCAGCCTCGGCTTTGGTCATTTGCAGTACAGCCGTGTGTGTCATGGACCCTCTCACTTACCTCGTACTTTCCCTTCCGATTCGGTGTTGTTGCTTGCTGCTTGCTCTTTGGTGCTGCTGTCTGCCCCATGGCTCCTGACCTCGCACACCGAGGGCTGGTGACGCCGTGTGACGGGAACATTCGGGTTCTCGCATCTTCAGCGCCCTGCAGGTACAAACAGTGCCCCTGCATGTCAAAAATACCTGGGATTGCAATGCATTGGGATGAAAACCAGACGGCGGGTATGGGCACTGTTCCCGGCATGCGGAAACGTTCGGTGCTATTCAGGAAACACGGTTTGTTGTCTTCATCTGAAAAGGATCTCGGAATTTGACTGACGAGAACTACCTGCAGACCTCGCCCATCAGAGAGAGATGAGACCCAGTTGGACATCTTGTGACAGAATCTGACAGCAGCACGCAAGTCGGCTCGTTGCGACGGAATAACACATAAGTGGTCACCAGCCTTGTTTATTCAGAGTCTCGATTAAACACATACCCCCGGATATCTGCCCAATCCTCCACTATCATGAGGCTGATGGTTTTAATCTATCTTCATTTACACCAGGAGCGGGGAGCATTTAGGTCGAAAAGAATCTAAGCACCAGCAACGACTGGCTTTTGCTCATAGTACTCCGCCAAAAACTGCTACCTTCGAACTCTTGTTTGCTGGCTGCTGGCCTGGAATCGTATCGACAATGCAGGCATCCCCTTCCGTCCAGAATTTGCTTCCGTGAATCGGCCCAGGATCTGTAATCTCTGTGCGCCTGCCGAAAAGAAAGTCAACAAGTCACCGAGCTACGTTGTCCGAGTACTGGCCTCACCCGTCAGCTACCATGTGCCCGACACGTTGAGTGAGCATGGTGTGTATCTCTCTGTGTGTGTGCCCCGGAATACATACATGCCAAGGTCTGAATTATGGCATGGTTGAGACAGCGGAAAAGTCCCTTTGAGACAAGAAAAGATAACTCTTCTCGTTTGCCGTTCAATGACAACATGGCCAGGATACCGTCCAGAGAATCGAAAATGTTTCAAAAGAGTTGGCCATGCTGGGTTACGGTACACCAACTTTGAGCAACCACAGCTTCTGCGAGCGACGAGGAATACGGAATCGGGCGCCACTTTTACTCAATCTGAACCGAGAACAATATGGCTAGAGCCATGGCAAGAAATCTCGAGCTATACGGGACGGTGCATAGATGGATGCTGAGGAAACCAAAACACATCGAGTGAGGGCTCGATTCCTGGTCCCTAGCATATGTCCGCCGTGACAGAGGCACGGAGGGTTTCTTGCAGGTACCAACTGCTGTGTGCCGATGCAAACAACCCGATGAGAGACGCGATCGGACTTAGATCTGGATTATAAAGAGGGCGGGCTCACCACGTTCAAACAGTCTCTGTCTTCTGACCCGGCTCTTGACAGGACTCTTCTCGGTTCACTGCCATCTCGGGACACTCACACTCGTTTTCCTTGCACAGATCCTATTCATATTGCCGCAATGCACACCACCACTCGTTTCGGCCTCCTCGGCCTTGGGTAAGAAGAGTTCATGTATTCCCCAAGGACCATGTCATGATGGACTAACTCGTTGTGTAGTTCTGTCCTGGCTGCGGCTCTTCCTCAGATACCGGACCCTGTGACTGTTACCGTATGTGGTACTGCTTGTGCCTCGGTCATCACGTCCACGCTCACCGTCTACACTGGCTGCTCAGAGACATCATCGGTGCCCGTGACGACCGTTTCATCGTCGACTGACTCTAGCACTCTGTCGTCTCAGTCACAGAGCTCAACCACCGACACTTCTTTGACACGGACGTCCAAGATTACCTCTACTAGCATCATTACGGTCTTCCCGTCAACCTCGAATTACAGTGCGACTTTGACCACGGGCACCGACACGGACAGCTCCGGGTCTTTGACAACTTCCACGGGAGTGACTACAAGTAGCAACTCTGCAACCACAGGAACGGGTGCCTCGAGCTCGACTGACACTACATGGTAAGACTCGATCTGAATCCATGGTTTTATTGTACTGACGACTATTTATAGCACCACGGATCATTCCGAGACCAGTCCCGGCTCTTCCACCTCGACCGGTTCTTCGACGACCATCTGGAGCTCCGAGACTGGCCCTACCACCACGTCTCCTGCCAGCAGTACCGTCTCTTCCACCTACTCATCGTCGATTCCGTGGAACAACTCGACCACGAGCGTGACTGACACAACCTCGACTGGCACAACAACAACTGGATCCCTGACCACGTCCAGCGAGACTACGGAGACGCTGACCTCCACCATTGTGACCACGGACAGCACCACCACAATCACTCACACTTCGTACTCGTGGAACTCGACCAGCATCATTGGCACTTCCAGTACTGATGCTACAACAAGGACTTCAAGTGAGTCGTCGTCCTGGAGCTGGCCGACATTGAGCACCTCGTCCAATACCGGAAGCTCGTCTTCCCAGTCAGGGTCGAGCAGTACGCCAGCCTCGACATCCAGCACTTGGGGAACTTCTAGCACTGGCACCGGCAGCAGCACCGGCAGCAGCGATATTCCCAGCACGTCGTCGTCGTCGTCGTACATCTCAACGTACTCGGTCATCCCGCCCCCACCAACTTCCTCGTGGTCCTTCACAACCGGCAGCATTTCCTCCACCAGCAGTGAATCATCATCCAGCACCGCTTCTTCTTCCGAGAGCACTTCAACCATTACGGTGACCGTGAGCTCCTCGACCCTGGCAACCACAAAAACTTTGTCAAGGTCCTCGTCGGAAACTTCAAGCGGCTCGTCGTCGTCGTCTACCGTGACTGAATCTTCTGGTACAGCATCGTCGTCTACCGTGACTGAATCGTCTGGTACAGCCTCGTCGTCCACCGTGACCCAAACGACTGACACGACCACATCTACAAGCACGTACGAAGTGTCCCCCATTCCAAGCGACAGCACTTCGTCGACGGGTTCCGGATCCTCGACAACACCTGGCACTACCACCAGCACCTACAGCTCGGGTTCCAGCAGCAGCGTTCCGACTACTGACTCGACAACCCTGACCATCACCCTGACATCATCAACGCTGTCCACCACAGGCACAACCTTGACCGAGACTGGAAGCAGCAGCTCTCTATCTTCAACCACGGGCTCGTCGACTGATAGTTCCGCTACCGTGCCCACAACGACGGGGGATGTACCTACGAGCTACACCGTCTTGCCACCGCCGCCCAGCACCTGGTCTACTTCAACCGGGCTGACCTCGTCCAGCAACGACGCCATTGGCACGACGACCACCTCCAACACTCTGTCAGTCACGTCTACTGAGACTATCACCAGCACCCCGGCCGAGACCTTGACCCTCAGCTCGGGCGTGACTTGTATCTACATGAGCACGACCTATGGCGGACCTCCGGGCTCATACAGCTGCTACACCCAGACGGCAACCCCAACAGAGTCCACAGAGACGTTGTCCACGACTGCCACCATCATAACTGATAGCTTCACTTGGACTACGGCAACGTCCTTCTCCACGATCCGCGTCACGTCCTCCAACGATGCCATCACCAACCCGCCGCCTTCCACTTCAACCTCTTCCGCGTCGTCCACGACTGCATTGACTTCTGCCACGCCTATTGTCACTACCACGTGTGTGGCCAAGGGCTACGGTTCGCACACCTGCTACCCGGTGACCGTCTACCCGAGCGCCACTGGAACTCCCGACCAGCCCCAGGGCGCACCAGAGACTCCCGCTGCTTGGGTCTTCTTCAACCCTATCGGAGGTAAGTTCCAGGCCAACAGGCCTGAGCACGCAGATGGTCGACCCGAACACAATTGATCCGGCAGGCTTGATCTCCCATGGGAAAGATTGAATAAGTGAGGTGGAAGAAGGCGGTCGTACAAAAAGATCTGTTAGGACACATCACCGGTGGGACATACGATTCACGCAACCAAAAGACATTTACAGGGAAATCTTGGATCAGACACACAAGTTCAGAACATACACTTCTTCGTCTTTCCTTAATCTTCCCCCTTTTCATTCTCAAATGAACTTGTCACTTGCCTCCTTCTCAGGAAAGAGGTTCATTTTTTTTCACATGTACTTCTCCTCGGTGTATTTCTCGGGCTTTGTAATTTTCTTTCCTTTTTGTTGGAACTTCAATTGGTGTGGTCAGGTAATGGGTCGAACGAAGGGGACTGGATGAAAAGGGGTCTTTAGATAGGTTAAACTTGAAAAACATTAGGATCAGCAACGAACTGAATACGATACATTTTTCTGTTTTTGTAATCAATTTCCGAGTTCGTACATGCATGTAGTCTTGCATGCAATAGTGCATTACTCATCTCTGAAAAGGGGCGTATCGCAAGTGTCAGGCCAGATTGGACACAACTCTGGACGAACCTTGAACATGTTTCTCACACGCATCATCTCCACCGGAAACCAAGTCATTTGTAACTATTAGTCAGGAATCCATTTTGAACCGCCCTAGGAAGAAATCTGGTCGGCCTCTCTAGTCTGTGTAAAGGAGGAAGAAAATGATGCATGCAATGCAGCTGTAAAAACGTGCCTTCGGCAGACCGCACCCACGGTCGCACTTCTTCCCCGAATGCTGGATCTCGGTTCTGTACAATTATACACGGAATAGGATATTCGCCGTTCGCGCCTGTACCCCATCTTCTTCCTCTCCTTTTTTTTTTTTTGGCTTTTCTGAATTCTTTCTCTTTCTTGGCCAGTCCCTTCCGCCCTTGACAAATATGACCCCTCTTTCGCCTCGTAAAGTTATTTCATTTCCATCCGTCTCTTGACATACACGCAAGTGCTTTTCGAAGTGTAAAAGATCACATGTCGATCTCTCCATCAGCAATGGCAAGTCGCTGCTTTGCCGTCTTTGCCTTCTTGCCGCCGGCACGTCGCTTCTTGGCCGCCGGAGCAGCAGGAGTGTCTGCTTCTGCCGGTGTGGCAGTGCCCGACGGCTTGTTTCCGTCATCGAAATGACCCTCGCCTGGAAAAAGTAAGTTAGTAAAACGGTTCTAGTCCAGTAACGTCTCAAGGGTACATCCGAAACTTACCTTCATGGTACATGTCGTCCAAACTGACGGCCTCTCTCTTTCTCTTGCCGCCTCCGCGCTTCTTGGTCTGCTTCTCCAGCTCTCCGCTTTCACGGAGCTCCTTCTCCCTGCGCTCAATCATCTCGGCTTGCTCGTCATCTGCCAGCCACAGAGCAATGTCCTTGTTTCTGTTCTCGGCAGGACGACGGCCGCTGAAGTCGACACCACGAGCACCACCGCCTGAGATGACGACTCGCTGCACCTCTTCCTTCTGCATGGCACGCTTTCGGATACGCTCCTCGATGGTGCCCCGAGTGATGAGACGATAGACTGTGACCTGCCGAGTTTGACCCAGACGATGGGCTCGGTCCATGGCCTGCGAATCGATGGTGGGGTTCCAATCACTGTCATAGAAGATGACAGTGTCAGCAGACGTCAGGTTGATACCAAGACCACCAGCACGGGTGGACAGCAAGAAGATGAAGATTTCGGGGCGCGTTTGGAAATCCGTGACTGTGTCTCGACGATCTTCTAGCTTGGTGGAACCATCCAGTCGGCAGTACTTGTAGTTTCGATAGGTCAGGTACTCTTCCATCAAGTCGATCATTCGAGTCATCTGGAAGTAGAGCAGAACACGGTGGCCTTCTTCCTTGAGCTTGAAGAGCAGAGCGTCGAGCTTGGCAAGCTTGCCACTGTCCGTGACGAAGCGGCGCATGCTGGGCACCGTGATATTGGTAAAGCGCCTCTTTTCGTTGTCCGGCGGCGGAAGCATCTTTGCGGTCGGGTATCGCTCCAGAGGATAGTTCTGAGTGACCAGTGCCTTCTCTTCCAACGGGTTGGGTCCGTACAAGGCTTTGCGCATAGGCACGTTGAATAGTGTGTCTTCGCATTCCATCGTAGGCGCACGGGTACCGTCGCAGGAAATCTGAATAGGAGCTGCAGTAGCGCCTGGTAGGGCGGCCTGCTCAAGTCGGCTCAAGCCTGAGAATTGCCTGTCGGTCCTCGTGATGTTCATGAGGTTGCCCAAAATTCCCTCCTTGGTCATGTCAGCGAGGGGCTGTCGGTCGGCTCGAGCTCTAATCTGGAAGAGTGCATGTGCCGGTGTGAAGTTTTGGTCCTCGGATTCGTCATAGATGACATTCATGTGGCCGAGACGACGTTCCTTCTTGACCATGTCTATTGCGCGAGCATATACATCACGCTGGCTGGCTTTGTGGGCTTCCTGTGCGCTGGTATCGGCAAAGCGCAGGAAGGAAAATGCATCTCTGCCGCTCGTGCTGTCGCGGATGTTGTCTGGCGTCCAGATGTTCATGAGGTGATTCAGGTACTTGTTCCTGAATCCTGCCTCTTCGTTGTCCTTGCCAGCTTTGTACAGTCTTCCGCCATCGGTTCCCACCAACCGCGGCAGCTTGTAGTCGATGAGGCTGCGCGTAGAGTACCCAACCGGGATGTTGGTTCCCTCACGAAGGAAGCTAGCCGTCTCGGCAAAGTAGCCGGAAAACAGAGGACTCGTGGTGTCTGCTCTCTCAAACAGGTCTGGATGGTTACAGACCTTACGGAACTGCATGACAAGGTTCATCAGAGTTCCAGAGTCTTGATCGTCACCAAGTGTGGCCTTCTCGATGAGATCCATGAAGCTGATCTGGTTGCGGAGATTGCGGTAGTAGGCCCGTTGGCGGTATGTCAGGTCGCAATACACGTCCAGCTCAATCTTGTCGCCGAGCTCCTTCTGCACATGCTTCTTCACACGACGCAACATGAACGGCTTGAGGATCATGTGCAGCCGCTTAAGCTGGTCCTCGTTGAGCGTTGTGTTGCTTTGCGCGTGCGATTCAATGTCCTTTGAGAACCATTCGCTGAACTCATCGTGAGAGTCAAAGAGCGACGGCATGATGAAATGCAGCAAAGCCCAAAGTTCTTGCATGTTGTTCTGGATGGGAGTACCCGTCAGGAGCAAGCGGTTTCGGCAGTGGAAGCTCAAGAGACACTTCCAACGCGAACTCTGAGAACTCTTGATGGCTTGGGCCTCGTCCAGAATCATGTACTGCCAGCGCATCTTCTGGAAATAGGCAACATCGGAGACCACCATCTGATACGAAGTCACCAACACGTGGAACGGTGAATCCTTTCTGTATGTGTTGTGCTTGCGGTCCCAGAACTTGCGGAGAATCTTTCGATCACCCGCAGTACCCCAGTACGGAAGACATTTCAAGTCGGGGACGAACCTGGCAATTTCTTGTTGCCAGTTGTGTAGAGTCGACGCGGGCGCGACGACCAAGAACGGACCCCATATGTCGTGAACCTCGGCCAGGTAGGCCATGACTGATATGGACTGGACAGTCTTGCCGAGACCCATCTCGTCTGCAAGGATGCCGTTGATACCTTGCTCGTAAAGATTGGCAAGCCAGTTGAGACCTTTGATTTGGTACTCCTTGAGCTGGCAGTTCAGCATCTTAGGTTGCTCGATTTCAACGTCACCCATACCAGTCGGGTTTTGGAAGTTCATCTCGCCGTCCTCGTCCATGTCGGTATCCTTCTTGTTGAAGGCACGTGCCTTCTGTTGAGCTTCGGCAATGGCATTCTGAGCATTTGCTACGGCGGCAGCTTGAAGCTTCTCCTCGTCTTCCTCTTCGAAAGTGAGGTTGTCAAAGTTTGTAATCTTGGTACCGACAGGACCCGTCGGCTCTGCCACGTCCTTCTTCTCAGCCGAGTCATTCTCGGCGGCCGGTGCGATTTCGGGATTGTCGGTACTTCGCTCGACCTCATCCGTCTTGATCTTCTTACCGATAAAGTGAGAGTAGAGCTCAGTCTGCGAGATCAAGAAGTTGAGCTTTCTCTTCTGGCGAGCTGCTTCACGTTCGGCTTCCTCCTTGCGAGCATTCTCAATCTCTTGACGCTCAGCGGCCTTGCGCAGGTCTCTCTCTTCACGCTCGTTGCGCTTCCAGAAACTCATCATGTCTCGCATACAACGCTTCGCGCGTGCCTGAAGATCCTTGGTGCCCTTATTGGTGCGCAGCTGCCAGCGCTTGGCCTCCTTGGAAGCAAGAATGGCTGTTTTCTTAAGATTGGATGCCTTTGTTGCGTACGAGTCGACGGCAAGCTTGTATGTCCTAGAGACATCCTTGCGTGCAAGATCACGCCAAATTTGGTCGTAAATCTGGTTGTAGCCCTTGGACTGGAACTTGGTCTCCAAAGGGTTGACTGGCACATCATCGACAGCCTTGTCCTTGGGCTCCCTGGTATCTTCAGAGTCTCTGTCCTTGTCCCTGGCCTCTTTGAGATTGGAAGAGCTCTTGCTGAGCTTGATGCGGATCTTCTGCTCCTCTCGAGCCGGAGGAAGTTCCTCGCCAGCATCGATGGCAGCTTGTGCGGCCTCGGCGGCATCCTTTTCAGCTTGCTTCTGCTCCTTGGACTTCTTAGGACGTGTGCCATTGCGCTTGCTCTTACTCTTGGTGCTCGGTTCTGCATCGCTACCCAGAAGGAAGACCGACTGAGTGCCGCCCTCGAGGTTGATGTCAGAGGATGCAAGATTGCGAGCCGGTCCTTTGATGCCCTTCTGCAGGATGAGCTTGGTCTGTTGAGCTTTCTTGCTAGCACGTTCGGCCTCGCGGAGATGCTTCTGGCGTTCGCTTTCGTCTTCGGCGGCCAAGGCTCTTGCCAGAGCAGCTTCCTTCTGCTCAATCGTGACCTGCATAGACTTCTCACGACGACGCTTGCGCTGCATGTCCTTCTTTCGCTCCTTCTCGGCGTGGACCTCGCGCTCTCGAACCTCGCTCATTGCCTCTTCATAGTGCAGATCGTCGTAGCGCCTCTTGCCGAATACAGCTTGAGAAGAGAGCTTCTTGCTAGTGTAGATTGAAAACTCGCCGCGACGGAGCTTGTTGTCGTTGGCTTCGATCTGCTCCAAGTCGACCTTGCGCCGCTTGCTGCGATCATCGTGCAGTTCCTTCTCGATCTCGAGCTCGGACAGGTCGACGTCATCGGCTTGCGCCTCCAGCTGCTCCATGAACTTCTCAATCTTCTTCTCCTTTTCGGCAGATAGTTGCTTGGGCTTGACAGTGCCATTAGACTGTCGCTTGGCCCCGCGACTGGTGATATCATTTGGACCGCTGGAAGATCGGCGTGAGACTTTCTTGCTCTCGGTGTTTCGGAGGTGTGATTCACGGCCTTTGCTCTTGCGCGCAGGCTTCTTCTTCTCCTCGGTCATGATAACTGGCCGGTTGGGCTTCGGGAGAGGCTCAGCGCTTGACAGTATATTAGAGAAGGACATGAGCTCGGCGGCACGGCTGGGCGTCTGTAGAATCAACTATTAGCATCAAGTCACAGGTTATTGAATGCGGCGTTATGTTGCGAACAGTTCATGGACGTCGGAGATTCCGGCGTTAAGCATCGCGTGTAGCACGGTCGGTGCAAATGGACATCAAGATGCATCAAAGACTGGTAATTGGAGATTGGGTGACTTACGCTGGAAGCTGCTGGTGCAGAAGCCGGAGCAGCTGCTGGCTCTGGGTTCAAGATTGACGACATTGAAGAGACGGCTGGCTTTGATGATACTTCTCGTGCCGGGGCTTCTGGTGCAGGGCGCGACCGCGAGGGAGATGACTTGAGATTAAGAGCTTTGTTTGTTGGGCTGGCCGGATTGGCACTGTAGCCGTTTGAGCTCTTTGGGTGCGAGTGCGACAGCGGACTTCGACTTCGCGGGGCGGACTCCCTTTTCACAGGCGAAGACGGTGATTCATGTCCGTTGCGTTGGCTCTGCGTCGAAGAATAGGGATGTTCATTCAATCGAGACTGTGATGGAAAAGTCAATATCGATGGGTCGGTCGTGGAGGGTCTGCAAACGGGATGATGAAAAAGGCAAGGGGGAAAAGTTTGAGCGGATGGGTAGGGTAGTTGGGTTGCGTGTTCAATTGGCAAGATGATGGGAAGATGTCTTTGGTTGTTGCCTCGTTTTGGGTGTGCCGATCTAGCTAAGCTTATGGTGCTGAGCAAACCTTTCGTGCGACAAGCGTCTTCGCAACACCGAAAGTGGCATTTCCAACCAACGCGGTCCGGGAACACGGATGCTAAAACAATGGAACTGGCAGGGAAAGAAAAAAAAAAGTCGACGCGAATTCTCCAAGTGATTCAAGTGACTAAAAGAACAAGAAATGCGAGATGTATGTCGCAGCAACGCGTGCATACAAGACACGGGGTCATGATCGTATCTTGGTGTTTTTGGCAGTGATAATGTGGGAGAGGAAAGAGAAAGTTTTGATCTTACCGGCCTGTTGCTCGACCACGAGTCTGATGGTCTTCTCTCTCTTGTTGTGTCCGTCAAGGGATCGTAGAAGCTTCCCGACGTCTTCTCCCTGGCTGGTGGGTTTTGGTCCGACGAGGTAGAAAGGCGACTCGAGGCCCGCGGTGCCGCTGGATGCGACTGCTGCTGCTGCGTCGGCGATGCATGGTGAGGTGCATTCACCCCATTCGAGCCATGAGATGTCATAGTTGCGCTCCTCAATGCTCGGACTGCTGGGTGAGCATCAATAATGTAATAAGAGAACTCGTCCCAGTTAGCCGGCGCTTGCGTGGGCGCCGCCGCGCGACGACGAGGACGGGTGGGAACGCGAGCGTGTGGCTCTGCTGCGGGTTCGGGGACTCCTGCGGAACCGTCTGTTGCGACAGGCTCGCTAGTCGGGGGCGGATCTGCTGATGAATCCGGCGACTGGTTTGTTGTAGGCCTTGCTTCACTGGCAATTCTTGACCGTGTGCGCGGGTTTTCTGGCGCCGCTGACCCAGTTGCAGGTGATTGGACTACTGCCGCGTGCTGATTAGATGTCAACGCATAGGAGGTGCTGTCGTCGTGCGAGGACTGGGCCGTGTGGTCTTGATGCAGATGCTGCGACGGAGTTGCTGATGTCGCAGAGTCTGGAGTGATGGGGGGTGGAGGAGTTGATGGATTTGATGGTGCAGCTTGCGATGGATGGGACAAGCTGGCGTGGTGGCCAGGCTCGGTCTGGCGAAAAATGTTAGTAGCTGGCGATTATGGGAAACTCAATAACTGCGTCGATGCTGTCTGTCTGGGATGGTATCCGTATCTCAAAAGTGCCTGTCCTGTGGCACTTGTCGGCGCTGTAGGGCCCGCCGCGCTAAAACCCGGATGCCTCGCCCCAAGTCGGCGCCAGGGATAGTGGCAAGCCTGGGATGATGCGCAACTGGTACGGAAAACGTGACACTCGTGCGCCGATTTGCATCTGTATCGTGTCGTACCAGTTCGGGTCTCTTATTGGGGGGAAGACGAAGAAAAACATAGATAACAGCAAACGATGGCCAAATGGTGATCTTTATCCAAACTCAGATCTTGCCAGATGAATTCATCGGTACCATACAATGTAGGCGCACTCGGCGAGGCCCAAGTGATTGTGGGCGTGGGGACTGGTTCCAGCCGAATGGCATCTGAAGTAATAAAGGGTGTGTGCAGACCGTCGCCGAATTTGACGCGCTCCATGCAGGAAAAGACGAAGGGGGAAAACGAAATGAATACATAGATTCAGAAAAGAAATACTTTACCTCTGACTCTTGTGCCCCAGTAGGCCGATCCTTGGGTTTGCCGGCCATTGCGTTGGGTTTCCCAGATGCTGGGGTTCGTGATGTTTTTGTGTGGTGAACTGGACGGACGCAAAGCCGTGCTTGTTGTAGTTGAGCTTTGAGTCCAAGTCCATTCGAACAGTCACAGCAACATGAAAAGCCAGGCAGCAGTATGAACTCTTACTACTATCATTTCAATTCGTTTATTTGATGTCCCGCGTCATCCCCCTCCTCTGTACCTACACAGTGACCTGTGATGCCATTTACTATAACCTGCCACCCAGACAGACACAATAGTATTCTGTCGAGCCGTCCTGTAGTGCAAGGTACGTACCCGCATGGGTTGCAGATCGATCAACTCCATAACCCCGGCTCTTTTCGTCCAATCAAACCTGTTGGACGCGCTTGCACCCGAATGCCCCGGGCCTAGACGTAAAGCTTTCCAGCTCAGCCCGTCCAGAAGGTTGGTGCTAGCAGTGAACAGAAGGTCACCACCAAAAGTCACCATCGTCGCTTGTCACACTCATTGCACACTCATTATGACCTGTACACTGCTTCTTGCGTTTCTTTAGCCAGGACCATCTGGAAAATGTCTCCGAGGAGATATTCACTACATCAATATCAGTGCACTCATAAGTATCTGGGGCCGTCATACTATATGCACATCACTGCATGCCGTGGACTGATTGTGTTTTCTCGACCTGCCGGTGCTTGCCCAGTATCCGACTGTTTCAACTGACTGAACAAGCCGTTCCTATCACAAAGAGCGGCACTGACCACCATGCCGCATTCGGCATAATTAGATTCACTCAATCTCCCTGACAGGCACGTCGCGTTGCGTCGCCGCACCGACTGTATGATGGCTCGTGCACTCTGACAAGACATGGTTCCACTTTTGAAAACCACCTCTCAATGACGACGGCGTGAATTCGAAACATCCTTGGGCCGTGACAGCTTCATTCCGTCTCTGCCAAGACCAATCCACTTCCCCATCCTCGACAATGCGACTTGGAAGGCCTTCTTACCAAATACCCGAGTCTCGATATTTCTCATAACTTATTGATACAAGAAATAGTTTTATAGTGCATCTCCAGAGTGTTTCAGCATGTATCCTCCACCCACCTCGTCAGGTATCTAGCTTTTCGTCTTCTTGTGTGGAGCAACTGCATAATAATAAACACTAAAACGGTTGGTGGTCTCTGTTTGCAAATATGCAAGGTGATTCGCTATTTCCCAGAATGTCCATCTCACAGTGATGAATGCGTGTCGAGACAAGTATTATCAAAATCATGTCTATTGCAAATGCATTTTACTATCCGAAGGCCATTGGAAAGCCTCTACGAGCCTAGAGACGGCTCATCTGATGCACAATCTAAAAGCCGTCCTAAAAACAGGTCCTCGGCATGCGTCTAGTAGAATGTCTTCCCAGATATGCCAAGTCCACCGAGTACAAATTCAACCGCATTCATGATCAACTCCATAAAACTTTTCGTTTAGACGGCGCCGTTGGCAATCATCTTCTTCCGCAAAGAGTTCTTGTACTCTCCAATGGTACCGTCCCACCTGGTGATGGTCTTGTTCTCGCACACCAGAATCTCCTTTGCGATCTTGTCGAGCAATCTGAGAATTTGTTAGTACTTTGTTACTGAAATCCGTCAAGGATGCTGCTTACCTGAAGTCGTGAGAGACGACAATAACACCACCGTTGAATTCCTTGATGGCGTCGGCGAGGGCGTCAATGGTAGGGATATCCAGACCGTTGGTAGGCTCGTCGAGCAGGAGCATGTTGGGACCGTCAATGGCCAAGAGTGCGAACACGATACGAGACTTCTGACCCTCGGACAGAGTACCCATCAATGCCGTCTGGGTGTTTCCAGAGACACCGTATCTTCCGAGCTGCTGGCGCCAGTAGGAGATATCCTGAGACTTCTCTCTGTACTTGTCGCGAACAAAGTCCAAAGCACTCTTGGTCAAGTCGAGCTGCTCAGCACTGTGTTGCGAGTACATGCCGAGCTTCAAGTGAGTGTGGCGGCGGACCGAACCGTCAGTGGGGCTGAGCTTGCCGGTCATCAGACGCAGCAGAGTAGACTTTCCAACACCGTTGGGTCCGACCAAGCAGGAGCGCGAGTCCATGTCGAACCCGAGGTCAATGTGGCGGTACAAGTCGTCCTTGGCGTCGCCAGAGTACGAGAAGGTAACCTCATCGAAGGCGAGCACGGGCGGGGGAAGCTTGTCGGCATCACCGAATTTGAACTTGAACTCTCTGTCGACCTTGGGCTTCTCGACAAGGTTCTCCAGGATCTTCTCCTTTTGCTTCTCACGAGACTTGGCCTGTCTGACCAAGTTGGCGTAGGTACCGGCACTGGCAATGAACTTGTCAATGTGGGCAATTTCGGCCTGCTGCTTCTCGTAGGCCTTGAGCTGGTTGACCTCCTGTTCCCGGCGGGTCTTGTCATACGAGTCGTAGTTACCTCCGTAGTAGAGGAGCTTCTTCTCGCGCATGTCAATCATGGTGGTACACACACCGTTCAGGAAATCCTCAGAGTGAGAAACCAGGACGAGCGTGCGCTCCCACTTCTTCATGTACTCCTCCAGCCACACACAGGCCTCGAGATCCAAATGGGCAGTGGGGTCGTCGAGCAGCAGCAGCGAAGGCTTGACGAACAGAGCCTTGGCAAGGGCGACACGCATACGCCAACCACCAGACATGTCCTTGGTTTTCTTGTTGATGGTGACCTTGTTGAAACCCAGACCCGTGAGGATGAGGGAGGCACGGGTAGCAAAGGTGGAGGGGTCCATCTTGTCCATGTGGTCGTAGAGATCCATCAAGACGGGAGACTCGGGGCCTTCCTCCTCCAGCATCTTCTCGGCGAGCTCGTCCAGGCGCTTCATCTCGTTCTCTGCCTCGTTGAGCACCCAGTCGAGGGCACCATAGTCGGATGGCGGGGCACCCTCGTTCAGAAGGTAGATGTCGATGTGCTCAGGGACGGGGTATTCGCGAGCGGCGATGGCCTTGAGGAGAGTGGATTTACCGCAGCCGTTCTCACCGAGCAGACCGTATCTTCGGCCCATGGTAAGCTCGAGAGTGCTGTCCTTGATCAGCTCTCTACCGTGGAAGGTCAAACTGGTACTGATGATCTTGACGTCCTTGCTGGCCTTGGTGGAGGCGAGGACACCAGTGGTGACACGGTCGGTCAGACCAAACTTGTCCATCTGGTCGGCGAGGCGCTTGACCTTTTCCATCTTCTTGCCGTCGGTGGCGACTTCTTCGACCTCTTCGTCGTCGCCGGCCTCCGAGCCGTTGGCGCTGACATTCTGGGAGGCGGCCTTGGAGCTGGCCTTGGAGCGAGAAGCGAGAGTCTTCTTCTCCTTCTTGTCGCCGCCAGCGGCAGCCTTGGCTGCGAGTCTCTTCTCCTTGGAGGCGGAAACCATCTTGACTGAGGTGATGTGTTGTTGCCTTTGGGGGAGGATGTCGGTGTTGCGACTGGAAGTGAGGTTGGGTGCAAAGGAATGGACAAAGATCCGCCTTTGGCACAGGTAATTAATTCAGAAAATGTTTACCCCGCTTCGTGTGTGCAGTGGTTGAGTAGCGTCAGCGGAAGGAACCACAAATCAATGTGACCGTTCGATGCCAACGAAGGGAATGGAAAGCAAGAAAAATGACTGTATCACGAAAACAGACAAGGAGTATATTTTGTAAAAACAAAAATACCAAATTTCTGAGGCGGGAGGGAGAAAAATTGATAAACCTGCCCTGTTACTCGACGAGGGAAGGGGGGGCGAATGGTGGGCTGAAAGCAGCGGCGGGCGACCAGCAACGCAACCACTGTCTCTGTTCTTGGTGGGCTGTATGGTTGGTGGGGTAAGATTTTTTTTGCCCGCGCAAAAACTCTGATAACTGCGATAAGGAAATTCTCTTATTGGTTCGCTGCCTCCGTCCACCAGTTTCAGGCACCAATTATGATCCACTGGGGCCGAACTGTACAGTCTGACGTCAGGGAATAGTCTGCGGGCCAATGCACTGTGTATGCGCATGACAATTCTGCTGCACACTACTGTAGAAATGAATCAGCATGACTTTTATTCAATTGTGCCGCTGTCAAGACTTGCCGTTCATTCAGTGTCATATACTCATTTGCGCAGCTGTTTATGCGACCAATCTTGTCTTCTTTCGATGCCGATATTAGAGAGCTTGCGACCCGCTCCACTCGATCGACTGCCTTTCTTATGACGTGTCACTGCGATATTCCAGCAATTTCTCTTGATACGTGGGTACGCTCGTCGTGATAGAAGCTGAAATGTAGCTGCTTTCATATCCAAGGAGTCAAGACCTTTTCAAGACACGACGCGGAATTCGAGACCCTGATCTCAGCCTCTTTACCCAACTAGACCACATGAACATTGAGCCGACTTGCTTGCGAATTTGCTTGCGATTTGTCGTATTCCCCTCCAACTGATGACAATGCAGTAGTCGATCAGGAACGACAGACGTCGGGACTATTCGCCTCGGACAAAGATATAATATTGACGTTTTTGCAAAAGGCTGCTTTTGACGTGGAGTATGGGGGATTCCACGTCGCTCGAAATATTGTGATCCTACCACAAAGCCGTTTGACGCAGAATCGGTCGACTGGACATGGAGCGTAGAAGTCCGGCGTCTTTCCACGCGTCTATAAGGTAGCTTGAGACAGACTCAATCGTTGATGAAAATAGTCGAATACGTCAAAGAGTTCAGGGCCATCAAGCGGACTGGCAAGAAGTCGCTGGGGTATGGCACAGAAGAAGTATTGTGCCAATGCGAGCTTAAGCCTTCCGAGCATATCTAAGTTCTTGCAGGAGGCCAAAAAAGCTCTTCGTCTGGATTTGACACTATTATGAAACAGTATTACGGGGTGTTTCTATTGAGCTTCACCATATTGTCCAGGGCTAATTCTCTTTTTATTATTATACTATGGCCTACTGTAAGTCTTTGAGAGCGGCTTGCAAAGAGAGATATTGTAGCAGTGGAGCAATAGTCGACAGCCAAACAGATAGCATTCTTCGATGGTGGTCTTGACGAGATTTCAATGTGTTCGAGCTTTCTCAAAGTCTTCAGTTCCGATTCTCATGAAATATCCTCTCAATGACAAGTTTCAAAGGGAGGCCGGCGAAATTCTACCCAGCAGAAGCACGGAGGTCAAATCCAAGTTGGTAGAGCTAGTCATAAAAACTCTTGAGATCTAATGGTCATCTAGTAAAAAGTTATGGTCTTGGCCTGTTAATCAGGACTCTTTGCTAGGTCTTGAGCTAGCTTGGTTTCCTGAAGACAAAATTGAGCCGGTATATGATACTCTGGAAAAAAAATATTTACAATGGTTCTTATAAATAGGGGGTTCTCATTGACCATGATATATAGACTGTGTAACTGTATAATCATGAACGTTGTCATGTTGACGTCAGGCTGTTACCAAGAGCCATTATTAATGTCAAATAAGTGTTCATAAATGATGACACTGGGCGTATTCCCTGACGGCATCGGTTGGTCCGATGCTTACTGCTTTGCAACAAATGCTTCTCCGTGAGAAAATCGCCCGCCTCACCAGAAACGAATCTGCCATGGAACCTTGTCCAGATCATATGATCGTGCCCTGTTCTGATTCAGCCTTGCCAGTGCTATTTCTATCTCTGGCACGCTCATCGAGTTGACATATCATGGTCATGCTCGCCTGCGCTACACCTCTGCAAGATGAATTTACGCTATGCCGGCCGCTCGCCATTGGCAGAAGAAATTCCAATCTTGAACAGATACGTGTACTGTTCGACAGTGGCAATTACCGACGTTATGTCAAGCTCAACAATGACGAGCCACTCGAGTTTGTAGAGCCAGGATCAGCCATTCGCGGTGTATGAACAGATATGGCAAGTCTTTATCGTGGCCTGGTCATTGCGGCTCCGTATGCAACACTATCTGGGAATCGGGATCCAAGTGCTGACGTTTCACAAAAAAGGTTATGTAAATATAGATTCCAACGCATGATCAGCCCCCCTTATACAATCCTACCAAAAATCACAGGAGAAGAATCCGGACCTTGCGGCTTGCCAGACCATATTCCAAAGCGAACCGAGTTATGTTCGCCGGGAGCAGATAACGGACTCACTTGACAACATTTAGCAACCAAATTGCTTACCTAGGTCCTACGGCGCACACGGCGGCTACAACATCTCGCCGTAAAAACTTTAGTCTTTGGCGGCGCGCGTCTACCTTACTTCTGCATCAATGATTTCTCCCGCCCAGTAACTCCACTTTACTCTGTCGAGTGACCTTCCCTAGCGGGCGTCAAGCGTAGTGTGTGAACAGTCTCTTCGTATCAGAGTGGTAGTCTCGGTTTTCATACGTCATGCCTCTCTCATTGGGCCTTGCTTTTGAGCAGAAAAAAAGCGGTTCGAGTGTTCCCAGCGGCAGGGAACTGTTTGCTCGCTAGATCTTTTAGCGCACTGCAGCGCTCGAACAGACCCAACGGGCGCGGGGATGACATGCAAGAAAACGTGGAGAATCCGCCTAGAGTTAAGAATAAGGTTAAAGATTATGTGTTCGATCAGTCAGCCGTCTGATCTTTTTCGACAGCAGCGTCAGTATAACAAGATATGATGGAAAAGACAACACATTCAGAAGCAGGGTTTTTCATGGTAGCAAATGATCTTTTTTCCTCAAGATGCCGCAAAAATAATCAGTGCATTTGCGCTGTCTATTCCGTCAGGGTATCCGCTCTGGAAATGTCGAAAAAATTGTGATCCGCCCGTAGAAACGCCGTCGCTTTGGAAATGCAGCCATCACCCCTTCAAAATAGGGAACATACTTGGTGCTGTTTAGACAAAACAAAGTAATGCAAAAAACACACATGTTCAGCCCCCATGTTTTCCGTCGCATGTGGCTATTTGCGCACATTTAATCCAAGTAAATCGGGTAGCCGTCCTCTCTCTTCCGTTTCGAATCGTGATCTACCAATGCGCGGGCGAACAATATCGAGTGACACAGACTGTAAATATTGGTTAGCTTTCCAATACTTGGCTGGATGGAGTATCCCTTGTCAGGGCGAGGCGAGTGACTTACGATATCACGGCGCAGAGTCCGGTTACCACCGCAAACTCGACAATGCTTCGGTAGCCCCGGAATACAAACACCTCCCAGACCGACAGTCCCGTGTAGGCGAGCGCACCGAGCGCAATGAGAAACTCGACGATAACATGTGCTGTCCGTGGCAGGCCGTGTGTCCGTTGTACGGCGAATGTCAAGAGCTCGGCGCACTCCCAGAGCACAATGACAATGACGAGCGGCAGCCACAATATCAAGCCGGACAGGTAACCCCTAATACTGCAGCCGGCGACCATGCCCGAGAGAAAGAGCGATATTATGCGCAGACCAATCTGTACTATTGCCCAGCCGGATACTTGCTGTTCGGCGGCTTGGCTGCTGAGGTAGTCTGGCGTCGGCTTCTCCTTGTAGAAGGCATCGTAAGGATAGTGCTCCGAGTAGCAGCTGTCCGAATAGCAACCCGAGTCGCGCCGCGAGATGTGTGCACCGACGCGGCGATTGTTTTGCGAGTCCGAGCTGAGCGAAGCGGTAGACATGGTGATGGAGGCACTCGCGCCGACTAACAACCTCTCTTCTGTATGCCCAATAATACTGCTGATGAGCCACCCAGATTGTTTCCAGTTCGCCTTGTTGATTGCGTGTAACCTGGATCCTGTGACGATTTGCCTAACCCAAGCTGACTCGTCGGGGGTTTTTTTGCGCAGAGGCAAAATGTCTCAATTTGGTCGGCGTCTTTGGTGGGATTGGCGATTCCTTTGATTAGAGATTATGGAGCAAAGTGGACGGAGCGCGCGCACGCGTGGGTGACTGGGTAGCCTGGTAATTATGTACGAGGTATGAGTACCAGGGGTGCGCCCAGCAGGAATAATAAAAAGGCAGCAAAGATTTCTATCTTAGCAGCCGGGAGGAAGCAACAAGCGCGGTGTAAGTGCCAATGCAGATCGCAGGAGTGGGCCGACAGCGAGCAAGTGAGATGAGAAAAAGCTCAGAGCAGAGGAGGACCGGCGATAATGCCTCGGGGGCTTGTTCCAAAGGAGGAGGGAACAGGAGCAGGTAGGTTTTGGAGAAGAAAACCGTCCGATTCAGCCTCACGAGGAAGGGGATTGACTGATCTCTGGCTGGCTAACAACAGGCAGACGAGGACGGAGGGCCAGGGGGGAGGGACTGTATTAGCAGGAGGATTTTTGTCGGTCTCCCATTGGGGTTTCAGCTGTGACTATTTCCCCACGAGCACTGCATGTCAGATCATAACACGATGGCGATGAAAGTGACTCGTTCCGACGTATGTAGGCTGGCTGGGTTCAATGTTGGCGGCGCCCTATTTCCAGAAAGGATACTGGAGGGAAGAGGTACCGTAAGGGTGGACAGATCCAGTCAAAAAAAAAAGAAGCGGGAACTTAAGCCGCTAGATTTGGTAATGCAAAAGGCAACCAAACAAACAGGCAGTGCTCTGTTTCGAGTAAAGATGGATCTCTGAAATCTGAGCCCAA
>JACVEI010000059.1:74697-139497 GCA_018115615.1 Pestalotiopsis sp. DP-2020a | reverse complement strand
AATAATAAAGGAAATTACGGGGCTAAATAATTAATAATAAAGCCTTCGCCGGCTAATTGGTTTTTTTCTAGAATTAAAACTATATATAACTTTTTAAATCGGTATAAACGGTTTTTTTTAGCGATACGTATGGATTGCGAAATGCTGGTTTTTTAACCCGGCATAACTTTCGAAGGGTTAGGGGCTATTTAAGGTAACTATTTAAAATGGCAGAGGCGATACCGAAATTTTGGCATTTAGTGCAAGGTTAACACGGAGCTTTGCTACTGCTTAAAAAAGCCGGTGGATCGGCGAGCCCGGTACGGGTCTTTTTTAACCTGTTATATACCGGCAGTTAATTTTTAGCAAAGGCGGTCTTACGTTTACGCTTAAATTAAGGTCGAAATAAAGTATAAAGGTTATAAAAGCGCGTATTATTTTATATAAAAGCGTTTTAAACTTTGTAAAGCAGTTATTAGGGTTTTTTATAAAATATTACGCTATAAAAAGCTTACGAATATATTAGGGTTTAAAGCGGTCGGGTAAGTAAAACGAACTTAAGTCTAAAAAACAGGCGCTTAAATGCTATATAAACGGCAAATAATATAGCNGCTATAAAAAGCTTACGAATATATTAGGGTTTAAAGCGGTCGGGTAAGTAAAACGAACTTAAGTCTAAAAAACAGGCGCTTAAATGCTATATAAACGGCAAATAATATAGCTAATTATATGATTTATACATTTAATTTTACCGTTAATACAAAAATGTAAGCGATAAATAAATCCGGTATAATTCCGTTCCCGTCCGCCCGTTTAAAATGGATTTTCACGCGTTTAAGCCTACGATTAGACNCTAATTATATGATTTATACATTTAATTTTACCGTTAATACAAAAATGTAAGCGATAAATAAATCCGGTATAATTCTGTTCCCGTCCGCCCGTTTAAAATGGATTTTCACGCGTTTAAGCCTACGATTAGACGGAGTGGCGTTCCGGCACTGCTAAGCCGTATATACAAACAAATTATGCGTATAACTAACGGCATATACGCATACTTTTTTTAATAAATAACAATTTTCGTTTTGCGTAAATAAAATATTATATAAATTGCTAAATTAATTATTTATTTATATAACTAATTAAAGCTTAGTTATTAATAACCGTGTTTAAGTTTAAACTTTAAATATTCGCCTCGGTTAATATCGACTAATTATCTAAAATAAATAAGCTCGATATATTCGCGATATACCAAAGTTAAATACTTAGGTTAATATATAAATATTAAAGAGAATTAGTTTAATGCCACCTTTTCCTAGGGCTTATAAATAATAATATGTAATATTTTTACGATATAATCAAAGCACTAAATTAGCTAATATTTTAGATCGCTAACTGGCTGCACGTAAAAAGCGGGCGTTAAAGCAAAGTAGTATTATAAAACAAGTCTTAATTATGTATATTTTACGACATTAAATCCGATATTAATTATTTATTATCCGCCTAAGTAGGCAGGTACTAATTGAATATTATAACGATCTTTTATCGTAATTTTATTTTAAGCATAACCAAAATACAGGTTGTTTGTTAAACCCTCGGAACTAAACTAACGGCGCGTAATAATGTAATATATAGGAGTAGGAACTCATACACCGATGGACAAACTATAGCATTTAATCCGTTTATAAATTATAAACGCTGTCGGCGCTGCAAAACACTACACGTGGGTGAGATTTTTATAATATTGCAGATTGCTAAGCGCGGACATATATAAGGTGATAATTAAAGAATGCCTGCGAAGATGGGCTTTTTATGCATGCATGCACGTATAGTCACCTGCAAGTTGTTTGTTGGTTTTCCGGTGAACGTTGAAGCTTTTTATAATGATTGAACTAGTACCTAGGTTACCTGGTCCATCGGCAGACACCCTGGCAAATGGTGTAGGTTAATTGAGACTGTGACCTCACTGGCTGCTTTGTATGAGTCTCGGCTTTCGCAGTGTTACTAAGTTAGCTTAGGGAGTGACAGTGTGAACATCATTTCAAGTATGACTATCATGATGGCGAAAATGGCCAAGAATAAAAGTGACGTAGTTCTTCGCAGATAAAAAGGCAGCCAGGGTGCAGTTGAGTCGTGGTGCCCATATTCCACCTCGCTGGGAGATTGCGACAATTTGTCGGGATTTCTCGTGTCCAGAAGTCTGAGACTAGACATTTCACGATCTTTGCAGCCGTCTGATTCGCGCCTGGTTTCACTGACGAAGCCGGACTGCGTTGTGTCTGTATCGATGATTGGCTGCTCAATGATTGGACGTCTTATCAAATTTGAGGAACTTGAGTCATCGCCACAGAAAAGATCATGAGACAGTAGAGTAGGGTCCATGTCCAAGATTCGAGCTATGCCATCCTGGAGGTTGTCATGACTGGATGCAACCCTTTCGGGCTGGCAGTCGGCAGCATCAGGATTATGATCCATGGCGATATGTAACGCGAAGATAGTGAGGCAGTTCGCAGTATCGAGATTCGACCGACCTCAGGGCCAAAACAGGGCCGTGAAAAATTAAGTCGTTGGTATACAGAGCCATGTGTATTTGAAAGATGGTTGGCGCAAGGGAGAGGAACAAAAGTGTGTGTCTGGTTCAAAGCCGGTCGAGCGGTGACACCAAGTCAGCCCGAAAAAGCCTCCAATGCCAATACAGTTTTTTTTTTTTTTAATATTCATGCACGGTTACGTCTGCCTGTTGCACAGAATGCGAGACAATTTCGTCTTACCGTTGAGTAAGGCTGTGCCAGTGTTCGGCAATGGCAGTGCTTCAAATCCCGATTCAGCAGTCAGGTAGTGTCCGACGGCGCACCCTACATCGGACATGCCTACATCGGACCTGCCGCTTGCAATGCAACACTGATTTATTTTGAACAGACAATCACCAAGTGTATCTCACTCGAGCACTGTCTTGCTGCCAGCCCGACAATGGGTGGTTGCGCCCCGCCTCTAGACGCCCACCGGTGACCCCCCAGTCTTTCTTGAAAGGCACCTCCATTTGGGAAATGGTTGAGCCTATCCCATAGCCCAAAATCGGGGCTCGCTGTAGGTGCCAGCTGCAAGGCATCGTCGCTATTGTGTAACTCGACTTTCTGGGCCAGGTGATCGTTCAGTGATCGTACATTCAGTTCTGGTATTTCTCGAATCATGATTTAGCCTTTCATCAACTACCGTCTTTCTAATCCACGCGCAGTAGTTGCCGCCATCGTCTCGTACGCGCATTCCAGCTCGATGGCATGATCTTTGAAGCTGCCACTGGGTATATGTAAGGAAGGCTGCAGTATGTGTTGTCGATTGTCGCGAACGTAGGGCCCGTGCCGCCAGAACTCGGGAGTGAACATGGGATAAATGATTGGGGCTGTGACGGCTATAAGTCCAACGCCCAATTCGCGGAACCCCCAGAGGTTGATGGTGATGACGGTCGGCGCTCCGACCAGCGTCAATGTGACGCGGATGATGGCTGTTGATATCACGAATATGCCCGACGACAATAACACCGACACTCCCAATTTTCGCCGGGCAGATACG
This sequence comes from Pestalotiopsis sp. DP-2020a, assembly GCA_018115615.1. NCBI lineage: Eukaryota > Fungi > Ascomycota > Sordariomycetes > Amphisphaeriales > Sporocadaceae > Pestalotiopsis > Pestalotiopsis sp. DP-2020a. The sequence goes on along the minus strand of JACVEI010000059.1, from coordinate 135,948 downwards.
CGGAGGTGCATTAGGATCGGCAGCGGAATGGACATGAGCGCCGCATCGCTCATGACGTTGAAGATCGAAAGGATAATGAAGTTCTGCGGCCTGTACGTGCAATTCTCACTGGGCAACGGTCGAACTTGCCAATTTCGCCATATCCTGTAAGTCATCTCGTCAGCGCACCTCGACCAAGGGTTTGGAGAGTAGGAGTCACGAACGGATAGCAGGAGAAGAGGGCCATTAGGCAGACGGCAATGTAGGATGCGCTGCAGAACCACCACAGAAAAGCCATCGTCTTTCTTCGAAGCACCCCGACCGTGATGCGATTGTAAAAATAGAGCACCGAGAACTTGAGCGTCCCTGAAACATATATTAGTTAGCCCGGGATGACCCGCGAATCAGGGTTGTGTGTACATATGCATCCGCTGTAGATAAAGAAAGAGGCGTATTCGATCTGAGTTCCTTTTCTCAGTATGCGGATATCGTCAGGTGTCAACTTGTCGACCTTGTCGGGGTCAACATTGAGACTGGCGCCTGTATAGTAGGTAACATAGACGATGATGATGCAGGTCGTATACAGAAAGAGATACTGTGGTCGTCAGCAGGTACAAAACAGCAACCAATCGCGGTGGTAACCATACCACGAGTGCTAGATAATCATCTCCGCGAAAGCCTCCTAAACCAAGGGTACGAATCCGGGTGGCATATCGCAGCATGATTATCAAAACGCCGAACCCATACCATGCCTGGAGAAAAACAAGTCAGCATCAAAAGCCGATGAGCTTTGCGACGAAAAGGTAAAAGTACCATGCATTCCGGGATATAGTAGTGTGCCTTTGGCAGAGTAACAACAGAGCTGGGGCTCTCCATCGCGGACGATTGTCAACAGACGGAGACCTCTTGTTTATCATGACAGTTGCGGGCGGTGGGATTTGATGCCTCTTTGGCTGGAGGTGTTGGCGTTGAGAATGTAGAATGTCGGAGACGGCTGGGGCCCGAGAGGACCTTGGACGGACGCGCGGGGCAGCATTGGGATTGAGAACACCGGGTAGCGGAACTTTAAGTTTGCCATGATGAAGGCTGGAAGCTCGTCTTGTTCTGTTGGGTTTGGCGTCCTTCTGTCGATGTGGCATTAGAGCATAAATGGTGACCTCGGCGACGTACCTCGAGTCAGGTGGCCATGTCCAAACGGTCGCTGACATGGGCTTGTCTGTGAGTTCCTTGCAGCTTGGTCCAAACACAAGGTTCGCCGGAGTATCTAGGGATGACGCCGATTCGTTGCTAAGAATTGGGATGCTATTTTCCTGTCTTATCATGCATTCACTATAATGCAGGCATTCGGAGAATAATAATGAAATCGTATGTTTCATCAATCTAGCCCGCCTGTCAAAGAGAGTAATTTATCACACCAAGCAGCTTCTATTATCTAAATGAACTCCGACTCTCTGAAATCCGCACTGTCAATCTTCCATCACGCTTCCATGCATCTTGAATGCAACCTCTATGAATGGCGCAGTGTTCTTGGAGTTCGGACGATGAATGATCTGATCGATGTGCCTGGTTCCCCATCATATCCTAGATTCCTAGGTCAATGATAGCGGGTATTGCTGGAGGCCCCGGAGCGATTTGGACAGTGGTCATATTGGCAGTGCCAGGACCCAGGACAAATCGCGACACCACCCTTTTGGGACTTCGCAATGCTTTCCTCAATGAGAGCTAATCAGTCATCGTCTTCATGTTAGACCTTGACAGTATAAACACGATCTGCTTATCTTGCACCCTTTCCAGGCGTCGCTGATACAGACCGGCAGGGCTGCACAGTGAAAGCCCGAAGCTTATTAGATTGAACCACGATTAGTTCACTCGTAGCCAGCCCTATTGCCGGGGGTAGGTGTGCAAACGCTGTGGCGCTGCTAGTGGGGTTTGTTCTAACTTCTTTTCATCCACCTTTAGTACTGCGTCGCCCACCCAAATGCAAAGTCACGATGCCCTCAGTAATACTTGAAGCCGCATATCATACCAGTCAAAACTCTAATAGAAATGCATCTCCTTGACCAGTAGTCGTGCTAGACCCATTATAGCTTGATGGTGTTCTCCCACTGCTCGGTGGAGATTATGCCGTCAAACCGACTTAGGTTAGTATACATTCCGTTTTGGGGTCAACGGAGCATAAACCTCCGCGCACTTTCTTTATAAGCTTTGAAAAGTTCGTTCTATATGCTTTCGAAATATAATTCATGTAGCAATACAGTGAAATTCTGGAATTCTTTCTCAATTGACATTCTCACCGGCGCTACAAAATGACGTCCTTTTTCTTTTTGCTGGCCATTCTCTGCTTTGGGGCAAATGCATTGAACAATGGCGTGGGCAGACTGCCTAAAATGGGCTACGACACGTTCAACGCCTTTGGGTGCGACTACGACCAAGACATCGTCATACAGCAAGCCGAAGCCATGGTTAATCTAGGCCTCGTCGCTGCTGGGTACAACTCCATCATTCTAGATGATTGTTATGCCCTCAAGAACCGCAGCACGAACGGAAGTCTCGTGGCTGATCCGGAGAAATGGCCAAACGGCATGAAAAACTTCACTACAACTCTCAAATCAATGAATATCACTGCGTCAGCCTATGCTGATAATGGTTACAACACTTGCGCAGGCTATCCGGGATCCTATGGATACGAAGTACAAGACTTGTTGACCTTTCAAGAGTGGGGTTTCGACTATCTGAAGTACGACAACTGCTACATTCCTTTCGACAATATCACACAGGAAAATATGTTTGGACGGTACAAGAGAATGGCCGACGCAATTGCTCAAGTAGCATCATCCACAGGACGTCCGCCCTTTCAGTTTTCCTTGTGCGAGTGGGGATGGCAGCAAGTCTTCGTATGGGGGTCGCAACTTGCACAGTCCTGGCGGATCAACGGCGACATCAAACCTTGGTGGTCCTCGATTGCTAGTATTATCGACCAAGCTTCTTTTAGCTGGTGGGCTTCCGACTTTTATGGCCACAACGATATGGATATTCTGGAAGTTGGGAATTCTGGGACCGGCACGCCCGTCGGCAATCTCACTTATGACGAAGCCAAGGCTCATTTCACGGCATGGGCTCTGTTAAAGTCGCCTCTCATCATCGGGACAGATTTATCCAACGCCACCAACGAGACAGTCGAGATTTTGACAAACAGTGATTTGATCAGAATCAATCAGGACGCAAATGTTGGCCAGTCAATCTCACCTTTTCGATGGGGGTTGAATGCGGACTACACATCAAACTCTACTCATCCAGCACAGTATTGGTCTGGCAATTCCTCTTACGGGGTGATCATCATGCTCCTCAACACCCTTGATACAGAACAGGAAATGTTTTTCAACCTGACAGAATCATGGGCATTGCGGGCAGGGCGACAATACACAGTATACGACATGTGGAGCCATAGTCAAGCTGGCGTGGCTGTACGAAACTGGACGGCGACTGTCCCAAGCCATGGCGTCGCGGCCTTGCTGTTAAACGACGACGGGCCAGAGCCAGAGGTCTCGTTTCCACATTGCGGGTTCTATTGGCAGTGTTCGTTCCCTAATGGCACGTACTCGTCCAACTGATCTTGAAGCGTGTCAATTGTTACATACATAGTGTTCAATAAGACGCTGTTCTGTTTTGCCCTTTTGGAATGAAGCCAAATGAAATCATGATGCTGATAGTATATCAACAGACAGAAGTTCCCTCTCTTTTTCTCTACTTTTGGTTTCGTACTGCCGTCTCATGAAATGAACCCCGTTTTTACTAGCCCCGAGAGCCTGTGGATCCTGGACTCCTGTGTCGCAGATATATATACAGATAAGCGGCTACCCAATACATGCATTAGTGGTTTAGTGGTAAAATCCATCGTTGCCATCGATGGGCCCCGCGTTCGATTCGCGGCTAATGCAACGCTCCTTTTTGTCGATTTTGTTGAAATGGCAGCGAAATCACATTTTTGGTATGGAGCTGAATATGTCTTGCCAGATTTGCACTGTGAAAACTTCGACGAGAAGCGGAGGACACGAATCAAGGTTGCGCGATACGCCATTGAGAACAGACAGCGACACATTTGAAATCTACTGGAGTCTGGAGGATTCTTGGCTCGAATTGCAGTCGACAACATTGGATATTAGCTGTACGGTTTTCGAGAATCATGTCCCAACATTCCATATGGTGAATTTCCAGGTGTAAATTAGGTATCAAATTATAGCAGCAGTAGAGGGCTGCCCAGTTATTCTCTCCCGGGCTTCAGCTCCAGTGTAAGTATTTACAGGGTTGCATTCGTGTTTTCGAGACACCCGGGAGCCAAATAATTACTATCATTTGCGCATCCCCGCTCGCAATGACTTCTCTAAATACAGTCCCCTCCTCCAGTTTTACATTGCCAGCGCGACAACAGCAGCGACGAGCGCAAATGCAGCAAACGTGCTGCACGGCGACACAATGCCGGCGGCCGAGTCGTCGTCGGTGGAAGTCGCTGAGGCAGAGTCTGACGTGTTGCTGCTCGAGGACGAGGTCGTGGGGGTCGACTCGTCGTCCAGGGTGTAAAAGGACGTTCCATCGGTGGCGTCAGTCAGGCCGATGATGCTGCCCGACGAGTTGAGGGCCTTGCCGCGGACGTAGGTGCTCAGGTCGGAGCCCGAGACGTCGATGAGCGTCTCGAATCCGGCACGGGTGGCGGAGGCGACCTGGGTCCAGTCGGCGGAGCTGTCGGCCTTGTCGGAAGTGTACACCTCCCAGGTCTCGACCTCAGTGGCGCCGTTCCAGGAAAGGTAGACGCCCTCGGCGCTCGTGTCCCATGAGATGTTGGGGTTGGTCGTCGGCTTGCCCACCCAGCTGGTCTTGGGATACTTGTAGGCGCGGTACGAGTTGACGGCGTTGTCGACGGCGAACTGGACGTCCATGACGACGGTGCCGTCGGCGGCGAACTCGGTAAAGTAGGGCTGGTTGCCGTAGCCCATGAACCAGTTGGTCGAGTCCAGGTCGGTGCAGTTGAGGCACTGCAGGTTGCCCTCGTACATGGACCAGGTCGAGTCGCCATTGTGGAACTCCTGCTCCAGGCTGACTGTCATGGCGTCCTGGTCAATGGCCAGAAGCATGCCGCGCGAGTACGTGTCGTCGTTCTCGCCCTGGTTGTCAAAGATGGAGATGTGCGTCTGAGCGGTGCTGTCGGTCCAGCGAGCATTGTGCTGCCAGTGGAAGTCGGCATCCGTCACGGTAAAGTCCGAGTTGCGGCCGTGAAGGCGCCAGATAATGTCGCCAGTGGTGCCGTTGATCTTGTACAGGGCCCACGTGGTACGCGACGAGATCAGGTAGTTGCCCTCGACATCCTTGGTGACCGAGTTGATGTGGAAGTAGTCAAAGGGAGTGGTCTCGTCTCCGGCACTGCCAATCTCGTTGTAGGTCTCGTTGAGTGCAACGTGGTCTGTCGAGTTCCACATGAAGATGAGTTCGCCGGTCTCGATATCGATCTCCTGGAAAGCACCGTCGTAGATGTAGCCGTCCTCTGTTCCGTTGACAGTCGTCAGATCGGCCTGCTTGACGATGTACAGAGTGACCAAGGCCGTGTCGTCGTCGGTGATGCGGAACTCGTGGAGATCACCGTACTCGGTATAGCCTACGGGTGAGAAATGTACGATCTCGTTGTAAGACTGATTGAGAATGTAGTACGATCCATGGCCGAAACCATCGAGAAGCGTGCCGTTCCAGAAAGTGATGACGGGCTCGCCCTTGTAGGTTTGCAGACTGACATCAAAGGTCTTGTTGTAGTCCGGGCTCGTCCAGACAAGACTGCCTAGTCTGTCTCCTGGGCTCATGTCGAAGATGCAAGGGCCCATCTGACCAGAGTCCGATGTTCCATCAACGCCAAAGAAGACATAGCCGTCGGTGATGGCGGATGAAGTATTAGAGTAGATGAGCAGCTCCGGGGGCGTGAGGCCAGGACTGGATGTGTAAGTCTGGTAAGGCGTCTCCTCGGTACCGTACGTTCCCGAGTCATAGCTAACAGAGTCAATGGCGTTGACTACTTGGGAGACAGCAAGAAGCCCAGCGGCTTGCGCAAAGAAGGAAATCATGGTAAACGACTTTTACAATATTGCTGTACTCTGTAGTATTGCAAACGAGCGTTTCGACCAATGTAAAAACTTCGGTCTCCAGACACGAAGATAGAATTAACAATTATACATGGATATCAGTAAAGGCAGAGAGCACGCGACAGAAAAAAGAGACGGAAAGGGGAGCTTTTTGTTGACCAAATTCTTCTTGAGGCCGCGCAATCTAAACGTTTTGGCTATTCCGCGACCATTTCGGAGCTATAGTTAATGTGTTGCGTATGCCCACGGCATCTCGGTGGGACTAGCCATCTCTAAGTGGAAACATTCTAGACAGTCTAGCAGGGCCAGGCATGGCAATCAGAAATGATCGATTGGTTTTACTCTACCTGAAGAAAATCCATCTGCTACCGCAAAATCGTCAAGTCCCAGAACCTAGGCGGACCTAGGCGCCACTGGCACGTCTAGAGACAAAACATGTACTGCGTATTCAGTAAATATCATCGTAGATGTCAAGTAGTAGGAAACTGCCATGGCTCTTCTTTGAAACACGCGACCTGAAATCCACAGCCGCAAATCGTTGACAGGCTAGCAGAATCGGAAATTTTGTCAAGGATCGATCTCAAGAGCGATCTCCTTTTGAACATTCCCATGGACTCAAGCTAGGCCGGTCCAGGGCTGGCAGGTCCTGGTCTGGGACCAACCAAAAACCGGTTTCTACTGCAATGCTACGGGAATGTCCGCTGTCTGGGCATGCTTGTTCCCGTCTAGACAGGGGCAGCGGGGCCGCTACGGCACCGAGGCACCGACAGCCGTCGCGGCCGAGCTCGCGGTAGCATGCAAGCGTCACGCTCCATACAGAGTACATGGAATGATTGTCGAATGAGGGGGGAGATTTATCGTCTCTTTGCTCAACATGGAAATAGTGAGAAGGGGAACGCTGCTGGATATTCGTCACATATCGCACGCCCAGTCGCCATAGTGTCGCTTTCATTTGCAAACAGTAGGCTATGGAAATACTCGCTGGTATCCTGCTGTTGCCTCGTTATCTCGAAAGACCCTACAAATATTCACGGTCACTGATGCAAGTCCTATGCCCAGGACGGTCAGGAATTGCTAATGAACCGACTTGCAGCAAACGCAAGGTATTCGATTCGGATATAAAGCATTTACGCGCCCCAGTCGCTCATGGGAGATCAAATATGAATACAGCAGCAGTTGAATACACATTTGCGAAATCAATCGATCTAGACCCACGGGTACTTGTGATGCCAATTGATTGAGCGCCAGTTTGTTTAGTGTCCGGTCGACATACATCGAGCAGCGTTGCCCGGGGCACATTCAAACGCGCAGCTGTTCTCGATTTGTCCTAAAAGCTAAGACACGCTGCGCAGTTTTTTATAATGACAAGTGCGTCCCCAAACGAGTTTCTCATATTCCGAATGCCTAATCGGTATAATAAAGGCGAACGCCGCTAGTGACCAAACAAGTCATCATAGCCATCTTATTCACGTGATACTTCTATAGTCATGATCGTTTTATTACCCTGTTACTCCCAGCTTACATGTCACCTGGATCAGGTAATAAGTAAAAATGTTCAACTCGCAAGAAGGTTATCTCTGGACGCCTCAAGGCGCCCTTGAGGGCTTTCCTACAGCTTCGGTTATTTCCAGCTCGGCCTCGACAAAGGAAAGTTACGTCGCCATCATCGTTGGTACTGGATTCGCAGGTCTGATCGCGGCACGGGATCTTTGCCAGCAGGCTCGAGCCAATGTTCTATTGATAGAAGCCAGGGATCGCATTGGCAGTCGTACATGGACTGCGAATGTCGACGGCGAGCAGCTGGAAATGGGAGGAACTTGGGTACACTGGAATCAGCCCCATTTGTATAGCGAACTCCATCGGTATAATCTTCACAGGAACCTCAAGACTTCTTCCGGTACTACGGCAGCACAAGTTCAATATTACAAAGCTGCTGATTCTCCGATCCAAAACTTGTCTGTCAAGGAGGCCGCCGAGATGTGCGAGCGAGTCGCATCCGAGTTCTTCCAAATCGACGGACTCGACAGTCGTACCCCGATGCCATACCCGCACGATCCGTTCAGAGAGCCAGCTCCATGGCGAAGGTTTGATCACTTGTCAATCAAATATCGCCTGGCCCAGCCGGGGGGCATACCGCAGATCGAGAAGGACATATTTGACACAATGACGAGCTCATTCGGCAGTGCACCGGCTGAAGAGACGGCCTTTTGCGAAGCCCTTCGATGGTATGCCTTGGGGGGCCACAACATGGGCCAAGTTTTTGAGCTTGCCGGTGTTTACAAGCTAGGCAACGGCGGCATGACGTCTCTCGCTAGGTGCATCTTGGCCGACTTCCATGGTGATGTCCTCATGAGCAGCCCTGTCGCCGAAATATCCCAGGATGCGAATGGCGCTGTTGTCAAGACACATCAGGGAAGACAATTCCGCGCAAAAGTAGTTATTACGACGATTCCTCTGTATGTTAAATCTTTGCGTGGGATATTGGAGAAACCGTCACTAATATTGTACTTGCAGAAACTGATTGGAGGACGTCACCTTTGAGCCTGCCCTCGGTCAGCTACGCAAAGAAGCCATTGCTCACGGCCACATCAACAAGGGAGCCACGATTCATTTCAAGCTGTCCCAAGTGGAACAAGGATGGTTTGCGACGTGTTACAAGAGATCGCCTTACGTCTTTGCCTTTTCAGATCACAACGGAACGAAATCACACGGCCCCGACGCAACCTGGTGTATCGGGTTTGGCTATAACGGTCATCTCGAGGATAAGAGGGACAGCAAAGCCATCATCGAGCAGTTCGAGAACAATATTCGCCCGGATGCTGATATCAAACTTTACGCCACTCACGATTGGATGAATGACCCTTATGCAAAAGGTGTATGGAGCTGTTGGGGGCCTGGCTCCATGGCCAAGTATTGGCAGGAGCTTCAGAAGCCTCACGGCCGGGTCATATTCGCCAGTGCCGACTGGGCCGATGGATGGAGAGGTTTTGTGGATGGTGCTATTGAGATGGGGCGTAAAGCAGCCAGAGACGCTGGAGAATTTATTGAAAGTTGCGAAACCGTAGCATCCCGTTTCTAAGCAAAGCCATAGCAATTGAATTCATTTCCTCTCACGATAACGAAGCGAGGGAGACGTGAATGCCTGATCATGGTTGCCCCACGCGAATTTCATCATACATTATAGCAGCTGAAAGATCGTCATCACTTCTCATACCACGAAAGTATTTGGTTCATTTTGATTGCAGGTACCCAGTCTGCCGTCTTTGAATGACTTTACCAGGCTCTTCAAGTACTGTGCCCGGAAAGCGCTCGGAACATTCCGAAGCATCATGCTTTGGTTATACAAACGAACAAAAGCTCATGCTTACTTACACCAGCCACAATGGCCTTGGAATTTATGCATTTGGAAAAATGATTCCTCGAGATGGCCTTCCGGATGCTATTATACTCGACTAGGCGATAATTGCCTACTCTACCATAATGATACGTCGGACATTCGAGAAACAGCACTGTTTATTTGTGTATAGTAAGACGACAAGGCCAAGGTTATTGATATAATAGTCCAGAGACCATTGCCGCCGGAATACGTGCACCGCAGAGACCTGGTCTCAGAGTCCCATGCGTTGATTTCTGTAGGTGATTCGTCGTGTTGAGTCTCGAGAAGGGTGCCCAGAATTATACTGCCTCAGGCTCCATGCGTGGGACCCCGGAATAACACAAGCAAGGCAGGGGAACGACATCTATTCCCGCTAATTAATTCCGTTTGATTAGTTAATGTTTAAAAACGAAGTAAATCGTAAACTCACACTGATTCTCTTCATACCTATGCATCATCTGAATTGGCCCGCGTCTTCAGCATTGTCGTTGCCAAATTTCATGCCCCAGGTCTCCTATCGGCGCACTATAGGGATGGCGGGGCACTCCGCTGATGCCGCCCCCTCCCTTCGGGTACCAATCAATGTCGCCGAAGTCCCACCCCGGCTGTTCTTATCAGTCCGTTTGCGGCATTACGGACGACAGGAGCGATTCGGCTTCACTGTCACGGAAATGCAGTGGCGATGCATGATATGCGGCGCCAGTTCAAGTTCCCTAAAGAATTTCAATGGATGAGGACAGATTATCGTCATGCGAACCGCCGCCGCTCAAGAGGCAGAGGGTCCTCGCTTGCAGGTGAATACAATGTGCTGTCACTGATACAACCCCGTATTGGAGACTGATGAGAAAACAGGAGGTGTCGCCACAGGAAACAAAAGTGCGATGATTCAAGACCCTGCGCCAATTGTCAAAAGTCGGGAGATGAATGCATCCCAACGGACCCAGCGCCACGATCACACGTGGAAAGTCAATATGTAAAAGCCCTCGAGGAGAGAATTGCGGAACTCGAGTCCCTTGATCCGCAGCAGAGTATGGATCACATGGCAGCATCGCTTGAAAGCCAGCGGAGACGGACTTCTTCACACGGCACAATAACGAGCCACAGTCACATTCAGCCCATCGACAAGCCAACAAGTAATGGAGTTTCGTCGATCGGCTTTCCAAGGCCACGAACAGTATCAATTGCCAACACGGATCTGTCTACCAGCGAAGGCAATCCTGCAATATCGCCTCGTACAGGACCACGGGGGAGGGGGCCAATCTACCCCCGAACCTCTTCTCAAACATCTGTCTGGACTCGCGACGATGAATCCGACGCTGGCTTTGAGCATCTGATATTTGGTCTGATTGCATCTCCCTCGCTCTCGCGGGATGATAACTCGGAGACATTGCCCGCCGGCCCAGCGGGATCTCCGGTGACCAGGCCAACTGCCTCTCACTCTTCAGCAGCTGAAATGTCGCCGGAAATCAAGAAACTGTTGCTTGAAACATACCGCGAACGTGCTCAGGTACAATATCCATTCTTGCATTGGGATACCTTTTTGGAGTGGCACGTGTCTTGGGAAGAAGGCTCATGTCCTCCCGCGGAAGCTGGATGGCAGGGCTTCTTCATGAATCTTGCCTATGCGACCTCCTTGTTGCTCCTACACGGGTCACAGGCTAGCAAATTGGATGCACAAATCTTCTACCGGAACGGCGTGGCACTCTTACCCCATGTTCTGTCTCAACAAGACCCAGTACTCCACGTACAGGCTTTCATGCTTCTAAGCCTCAACGCCCTACACAAGAGTTCATCCGGCCGCATTCTGACGCTCACTTCTACTACGATGCGCTACTGTATCCAGCAGCAATTCCATCTCGCAGAGACCGAGCCAGATGCTACAAGCCCGGAAATACGATTGAGAAACCAAATTCGTCGGCGGTGTTTCTGGTGCGCATATAAGCTCGACAGGCTCGTCATGTCGTCGTTTGATCTTCCGCCCTCTATTCCAGACGCCATGATCACAGTCAAGATATATAACAACATCGATGATCATGAATTGCTACAGGTATCCAGCGCGACACCACAAGACTGCGACCTACCTGACGCACCAACATATACATGTGTCTCTTCCTCGTTACACATTGTTCAGTGTCGGCGGATACAGTCTGAAATAATGGCTTTCACGCTCCGTGGGGACTATGCCACTAGGTTTGAGAAATCACCAGAGTGGCGCATACGCATACTCGCCGAATTGGAGACCTATCGATCCAGGGTTCAGAAATTCTCCGATCCACATAGCAAAGGCTACACATCCCACAGATGGCTCGCAATGATCTATCACTATACTCTTTTAATGCTGTATCGACCTACCAAGGAGACTGTTCTTGGACCAGCTGGTGACTGGTCAGTCCAAGCTAGCAGCCAGGCGTGCTTAATCTTTCGCAAGACGCAGATGGATCGTCAAATAGCTCAGTCGTGGCTGGGGGTAAGTTCCTATTATCGTGTCAAATTTAGTGCTTGATTCTGATTGAAACGCAGCTGCTGGTCCAATTCCAGTCGGGCATCACGCTATTGTACTGCTTTTGGGCCACACCTCCGGGGAACAGAACCGACAACTACGACTCGCCCGATGTTTCGGATGCTATCAGGGCATGCTCAAATATCCTGGCGATCATGGCAGATCGCTGGCCCAGAGCGGATTGTCTCCGCGATGTATTTGAGCTCCTAGCTCACGAGATCCCACTCACAGATCGGCCGAATCGCACGCCCAAGTGCATCTCGGAAAAGTCCATCGCCAGCATATGTGAGAAGCTGCCCCAAATTAGAGCTCTCATAGTTCATCGGCCTATCCTGCGGATGATTGAGGAGATGACCTCCGAAGACTTTCCACGACCGAGTTCTCTGCAGCTATTGCCGCGACCACCATCCGTGCCCGGACTGCTTGCACCCATTGACAAGAACAGAGAAGAGTTAAGAGCAACGCAGACAAATCTAGCCAACAACTTGACACCTCAAGAAATGCCAACGTTCGAGTTGCCATTCTCGACTGAGCCAATGTATAACATTGATAGTATGGGAAACGAGGCTGAGAACCCATCCGCGGAAGAGTTTCTCTCGTTTCCGGGAATGTTTGATTATGAGACCTGGCAATGATACCCTCAACTCTATTCAATTCAAGACTTCTGCGTATTGGAACTTGCTCATCCGATATTTGATTGCAGTGAAATGATGCACGCTACCGTGTCAGCGATACCAAGTACAAAGCTGCTCGTCATCTAATGCCTCTTGAAGTATTCAGCCTTGCCCTTTTCCACAATAGATTCCCCGGCGACTGTTTCAAAGAATGCATCTGCTAGGTACCCTCCACACCAGCTCAGCTTTTCAAAACCGTCCGTCATGGGTTTTCTGCTCAGAGCTGGGCCCTGTACTTCACGCAGATATCCAGCAATGCCCTCCTCGCTCCACATCTTGCTGAAATCTGTAGTAACCATATTGAGCCCCTGCAAACTCCAAATGGGCTGGACCTGCCAAACGATGCCCATCTTGGCCAGATCCAGATGCAGCGCCTTGACTTGCTCGTCGGTGAAGCCCGCCTTGTTAAAATCGTAGTCGCCAGTGTACCCAAAAGCAAACAGTCGCTCCGGGTGAACTTTGAGAACTTCGGTGTGGAACTCGACAATGTCCTTCCAAACGGGCGAGTCCATCCGGGCCCACGTCACATCTCCCAGCGGCGCCGCGGCGAGGGCGCGCTCGATGACCGCCTTGACGCTCGACTTGAACATGTACTGACCGACGGAGGATCTCGGGAGATCCCAGTCGAAGAAGACTTCCTTGCCTAGTGCGCTGCTCGCCAACTCCCGGCGCTTCGGCAGAGAAGTGAACTTTTCCTTTGTCAGCTCGGCAGCGTATGCGGCGTACTCGCTCTCAGACGCCACCGCCTTGACAGCCTCGTCAAATGTCGCCAGTCCCGCCTTGTCCTTCCACTCATTCCTCGCTTCCTTGAGGTCCCTGCCTTCTACCTGCGCAGCCTTCAAAAAGTCTTTGAGCGGCTCCACCTTGTCGGTCGCCCCGAGGACGTACTCGTGGTCCCGCTCGTCGACGACGCTGGTGATGAACTCGGAGTGGTCCGTATCGCAGCGGCACAGCAACATAGTCTCGGCACCCATGATATCGAACTGCATTCGGACCGCGGCCAGACGGTCCAGGTACTCGCTCGTGGGCACCACGGTGCGGCCCTGCCCGACGGTGAACTTCTTCATCCCGATGGCCAGGTCGTCAATGTGGATCATGGCGACGCCGGCCTCGACGAACTCCTTGGCCATCTTCATGGTGCTGGTGAGACTGCCAAAGCCCATGTCGCCATCGGCCACGATTGGGGCCAGGTAGTCCCAGTGCTCGAGCTCGGCGCGCTGTTCAGGGGCGTGGCGCATGCGAAACTGTCGCTGCCGCTGGTCGTGCCAGAGCTGCGACTTGACGATCTTGGACACCACCTTGGGCACCGTGTCCCAGGGGTAGTCGGCATGGTCCATCCCGGGAATGGCCACCTCGGAGAAGCCGCACAGCGCGCCCGAAACATAGACGGTCTGCTGGTGCTTGGCCATCTGCGACACGGCCGCCGGATCTGTGGTGCCAAAGGTCAGCTCGCACGTCTTGTTGACTCGGTGCTCGTGCAGCTGGCTCCACAGCTTGAGCGCTTGTGTGGACGACAGGGCCGAGGGCAGGGGGACGGAGTTGCGCAGGGCTGCGATCGTTTGTGCGCTGTAGGGCCGCTTCAGGTGAGATTGCCTCGGAGAGCTCCATTGCTTCTCGATGGCGGCGACCTCGGCCTCAAACGCCTTCTGTTCATCTTCGAGCGAAATTGCAAGTGCCGGCATGTTGGTCTTATTAGAGAATAGTAGAGGAATATTCTAGATAGTTGTACTGATAATGAAGTTTACAACATTCTCCAAGCAAGTTATCAAACATTTACAGAGATGATTATATTCAAAATCATGAAAGACCAGAAGCTCCGTCGGCGGACATTTTCCGTTACCGCCCGGCGATTAGTCCTGGCATCGGCCATATCGGGGCCGCGAGATGGAAGCCGGATGTGGGGCGTCGGTCGGAAGGGAGGGAATTCGCATACGGAGCCCGCCCATCGGACGCTGGACTCCGATATCACGAATCGTGTATTCACAGCGGCTCCCCGCAACTTCAACCAATTCATGTCGTCGGAATATTGTGCTCACTTTTAGCATGCAGAACTCCGGTCTAAAGTTGTCAAGCACTTGTAGGTAGAGTTTCAAGTGTATTCAAATCTTTCGTTGTTACGAAAATGATGATGGAAGCATAGATCTCGTCTTGAATTCACATGATGTATTCTTCATTTCGACGTACCGAATATATATTTATCTAACAAATTTCGGCTGGGGGTGTAATCAAGCCGGCTGTACGTCCTAAGTTTGCCTGACTCTCGACATCTGCCATTAAAAACCGCATTACCATTTCCGCCGCTCTTTCTGCATCATCCTCGGCGTCCATGGCCTCAAGGGCCTTGTTCAACTCATCAGACTTCCACGACGCCCCGAAAACCTTGATCGTCTCGGTATTAATGAAACGATCGAATTCGAAATGCCCTTGGAGCGTAAGAATACGGTCCTTTTCATATACACCCTGGACTACACAGTGATTCGAGCTACCGATAATGGTCCATGGTGGTAGCAATACTCCAGGATCTGGAATCTTGACGTGGTCGGCATGTACAAATTGAAGCCTCAACGACGGAGAACCTTCAGATTCTGGCTCACGGCTGCTCTCCCCATCAGGTGTCAAAGGCCGCTGAATTGATGTCAGGCCCTTGGATGTCGGAGACGATCTCATGGCGGCATCGAATTTGTTTGTGAACCTGATCTCATGCACACCCAGCTCCCATCCGTTTGGGTCTTTTTCCACCACAACCCCAAGATGTCTAAGCAAGCTCTGGCAGATGAGCTGATGTCCAAAACAGCTGCCAAACATTTTTACTTGGGGGTGATGCTGATATACGTTCAACACGTACTCATCCAACACCCGAATCCACTCGACGTTATCGTATGCTGATGCCGCAGAGCCTGTGATCAAGATGGCGTCAAATTCCGACACGGATTCGGGATATTCCCCTTGGACAACGTCAAAGTCGGCGGATGCAACCTTGGTTGTAGGGGAGATGCGAACTGCTGCATCGCTCAAGAGACGATGGAAGATGGTCCCGTACGTTCCTAGCTTGGCACGGACATTGGGCACCGGCAGATCGGTGTTGAGCATGGCTATTCGAACGGTCTCCATTGCTGTTTCCACGGTATGCAAAGTTGATTTTGTTGTGACGCGTATAATTCAGTCGAGGAGTTTGGAATTGATTATACAACAATGACAACCACTTGATTGATGATTGCAGTTGTATCAAAAGATGTAGGAGCAGTTACGAGGGATGGGTCATGCAATCTCCTGTGTCTGTCTACAGTTCGATCTACTATCTACCCCCGGAAACGGAGGGCGCTATAGTGTTGACCCACCATCGCTAGACGGGGAGCCCTGATAACAGCTTGATTCTGATAAGAATACTGCGAAGCCGGCAGCGCATGTGAATTGGACTTTACTATTCTTTCTCCCTCGGTCTTTGTCCTGTGAGTAACACTCTAAGGGTCAACCCGCTTGAGCATAGGGTACTATCGTCAATGGGATGTAGGCGAATACAAGGATCTTATGATCGATTGGATTAGTATAATAACCCTTGCATCTAGTATGGTACAGATGACGCTAGACTTTGTTACACGACATGCTTCACACCTACCTGGACCTATCACATTTCAGTTGACCTTGGGGCGCATTCGGGCTTCAGAGACCGCATCGCACAGGCGATTCCGATTTCCCCACCTCTTCCCCATGGCCAAGCAAGTGCTAGCTCAAGCCACTCCATGAATCTCACCTTGGGAGCATCAGTGATTGGCAGCAGACCATGTCAATATCACACGTTCTTGCTACTCTGTACACTCACAAGGATCCAACTACCACCTTGGCGCCTCTTATCTCGCCCGAGAACCCATGGCTCGTTCCCGGTATCATGGAACTCGTCTCCACCCCCAAGGCGCTGGGGGCAGGCATACGAGATAGACAGCTACCGAGATAGCAAATCAAGCTCGTGAACTAGCACAAGACTGTGACCATATTTGTGGTTTAAGGCTCTCGAGGATCTCCGTTTCATGATCCTCTCGTTTTGTGGCTGTCTCATACTTGGATACTCACCGTTCAAAGTTATACACCCAACCCAGGACACCATGGCCAACGTCAAGGACAAGAAACCAGACATCACCCCCGGAGAGATGGAGGACTCCTCGTCGGTCGGCATCGGCAAGGTAGTCTCCACTGGCGATGGCGACGTCGCTGCCGCCTATGCCCATCAGCTCAGCGGCGAGAGTGCATACAGCCAAAAGGAATGGAGGCGACTACGCTGGAAGCTTGACCTCCGGCTCGTTCCGCTTCTCTGGTTCAACGTTACACTCGGTGCCATGGACAAAGTCACGACTGCGACTGCAGCTCTATATGGATTCAAGACGGATACGGGTTTGACGGGAGATCGCTATAGTTGGGTTGGAAGTGCATTCTACGTAAGAACATCTTGAGGACTCTATTATTCCTCCACTAACAGCAGGTTCCAGTTTGGATACCTCTTCTGGTGCTTTCCCTCCGGCAGTCTTCTCCAACGGTTCCCAGTAGCAAAGCTCATGTTCGTCGCCCAAATCATCTGGGGTGTCATTCTGATCGGCACTGGTTTCGCCAACAATTTTGCAACCTTGATCGCCCTGCGTGTCCTCCTGGGCATGCTCGAAGCCCCCATCGTCCCCGGCAACCTCTTGGTCATGACCATGTGGTATACGAGGCGAGAACAACCACTACGCACAGGACTCATGTATACCGGGCTCTCCGTCTGCTTCACTGGCCCGATCGGCTGGGGCATCGGCTTCCTCTCTGGAGACCACCAGTGGAGGACCATGTTCTGGATTACCGGCGCCATGACGATTGTATGGGCGTGCGTAATTGGCCTGTTGCTCCCCGATAATCCCGTCAAGGCCAAGTTCGTGACCGAGCGCGAAAAGGCCATCGTCATCGACCGACTGCGCGAGGACCAGACTGGCGTCGAGAACAAGACCTTCAAAAAGCAGCAAATGATCGAGGCCTTCCTCGACCCAAAAACCTGGTTGATGTTCCTCTTTCAAATCTGGATCAACATTCCCAACGGAGGCCTCACCAACTTTGCGCCCCTCATCATCAAGGGGCTGGGCTACACCTCTCAGCGGTCCGTCCTTCTCACAATGCCCACGGGCATCATGCAGACCATGTCCTCCTACATTTGCAACGGCGGGGTCTTTCTCTGCGTCAAGTACTTTCCCACCAAGCAGTTCCGCTCCGCGTTCATCATCTTTGGTATCATCGTCGGTCTCATCTCATCCGTGTTTCTCTACACGCTGCCCCTCGACAACTATAACGGACGCCTGGCCGCCCTGTACATGTCATATTTCTACCTCGGCCCGTACATTGTCAGCCTCGGGATTAACGCCGCCAACACGGCCGGACACACCAAAAAGGTCACGGTCAACGCATTGATATTCATCGCATACTGTGCTTCCAACATCATTGCCCCGCAGTTCTTCAGGACGGATCAGGCGCCTCTTTACTCCTTGGGCATGGGCGCCATCTTGGGAAGTTATGTGCTGTCCATGCTAACCATCGTTGCGTATGCATTGTATTGCTGGTGGGAGAATCGCAGGAGAGACGCCGTAGATGCTGCGGCTGGGGAGCGTGTACATCTGGATACGGACTTCAAGGATCTCACAGATCAGGAGAATATCCATTTCCGATACACATGGTAAAGGGTGTAGATTTGAGAGGGGCGTATGGATTCATGTATATCTAATTCATTTATATCGTTTTGCGAGTAGATCGTTTATTCTAATTTGCAAGTTCATCAGAGCCTTCAGTTCCGGGATGTCTAGTACCCTTTTGGCATTTTTCCCTTTTTTACGAAATAATTGATTCGATAGACTATGACCGCTAGGCAGCTTAATCAGCAATCGCAAGCTCATAAGTGAAACGGCATTGCACCAAGGTAAGCAAGCGAAGTAATCTTTCCGGACGAAGCCTTACGCAGATTTGATCTCTATCCGGCCAAGAGAATCAAAACTTGGAAAGAAGCAGTCGAGAGCTTATCATCCAGACCCTATTATCCCGCTACACCCGATGGCCCCGAAGGTGATACGGGCACAGTGGAGCCGCGGGGTTGGAGCTCCGGGGGCTCCCCGCTCGCTTATAGCACCGAGATCACCTGCGTTATCTGATCCGTCGGACTTCGGTTTGCGATAACACTTGGGTAGCTGTGGGAACATACACATTTACCGATCATATACAGAATCATTGGTGATAAGACGATTTAGTGTCAATGTTCTCGCATCGGCATAAGTAGATGCATTTCTAGGGGGGTAGCCTCATTTACTTCCAAAGCAGCGAGCGGGCTCACTTTAGTTCATCATGCCTTTCATCGAGAGCGCTTCTACTCCCAAATTAAAGATCGCCATAGATCGTGGTGGCACTTTCACAGACTGCCTCGGTATTGTACCCGGCAAACCAGATATTCTCATCAAACTTTTGAGCCATGACCCTGCCAACTACGAAGATGCCCCTACCGAGGGCATCCGGAGAATCTTGGAGATTGCGACTGGTGTCTCATTACCACGTGGCCAGAAGATTGACACCAGCGGCATCGAGTCGATCAAGATGGGGACCACCGTAGCCACGAATGCGCTGCTAGAGAGAGCATCGACTCCATGTGCGCTAGTCGTCACGAAGGGGTTCAGAGACTTGTTGCGGATTGGAGATCAGACGAGGCCCAAGCTGTTTGATCTCAATATTCGCAGGCCAGAGACTCTGTTCAAAGAGGTCGTCGAGATCGATGAGCGGGTCACTCTTCATGACTCGACCGAAGATAGTTCAACGCTCCGGGATCCGCACAGGGCCAACATTGATCTCAAAAAGGGCATCGGCGGTGAGGCGGTACAAATACTCAAGCCACTTGGTGAGTGCGATGCAGACACGTTGCAGCACCAGTACTGATCACGAGGTAGATGTTGGCGGCGCCCGGACTAGCCTCCAGGCTCTCTTCGCCAAGGGTGTCAGGTCTCTCGCCGTGACCCTCTTGCATTCATACACCTTTCCCGACCACGAGCTCGAGATCGCCCGGCTGGCTTCAGAGATTGGGTTTCCCCAGATTTCTCTGTCATCGCAGATCTTTCCCATGATCAAGGCCATCTCCAGAGGCTACTCGGCAACGGCCGATGCATACCTCACGCCCTTGACCAAGGCCTACGTGGACGGCTTCCGACAAGGATTCGTTGGCAACTTGGAGGACGACACGGGCGCTCGTTGCGAGTTCATGCAGAGCGACGGAGGCCTCGTCAGTTGGCAGAATTTCAGCGGCCTGAAGGCCATTCTGTCTGGTCCCGCAGGTGGTGTGGTTGGCATGAGCCGGACTTGCTACGATCCAGAACGCAAGATCCCCGTCATCGGGTTTGATATGGGCGGCACTTCGACCGATGTTTCAAGGTATGCTGGTACGCTGGAGCATACTTTCGAGTCAATCACGGCCGGAATCACGATACAATCGCCTCAGCTAGAAGTAGACACGGTCGCAGCAGGTATGTTCACCGCTCACGAGCTGTACTTGTACCTTGACTAACTCGCCCAGGCGGTGGAAGTATCCTCTCCTACAAGAACGGACTGTTTCTGGCAGGTCCCGAATCTGCAAGCGCACACCCAGGCCCAGTAGCATACAGAAAGGGAGGCCCTTTGACGGTGACGGACGCCAACCTCGTTCTTGGGCGACTTCAAGCCAAGTATTTCCCCAAGATATTTGGCAAAAACGAGGATGAGCCCCTCGACGCCGACGGGTCGAGGGCCGCTTTCGGAAAGCTACTAGAAAAGGTCAACGCGGATATTGCCGAGGGTGGCGGAAAGCCAAAGACGGTTGAAGACCTCGCTTTGGGCTTCCTTGATGTCGCCAACGAGACCATGTGCAGGCCAATCCGGTCGCTTACGGAAGCAAAGGGCTACCGGGCCTCGGACCACGAGCTGGCTGTCTTTGGCGGCGCCGGAGGTCAACACGCGTGTGTAAGTGTCCCAAAAGCCATGTGCTTGGGATTGAATTCTAACATTCACAGGCCATTGCTGAGAACTTGGGCATTGATCGTATCCTGATCCATCGATACTCGTCGATTCTCTCTGCTTACGGCATGGCTTTGGCAGATCTTGTTCACGATATTCAGGAGCCCTGCTCAGCGGATCTAGCTAGAGGGCTTGAGACCCTTCAGGATCGCCTTCGAAGCCTGGAAAAGGCCGCTTCAGAGAAGCTGATAGAAGATGGAGCGCCCAAGGACTCTCTGAGCTTTGAGCGATTCTTGAATCTCCGCTATGCCGGATCGGACACGACCTTTATGATCCCCCAACCCGAGTCCGGTGCTTGGGCCGAGGCCTTTGTCGCGGAGCACAAAAGACAATTCTCGTTCATCATGCCCGGGCGGGAGATTCTGGTCGAAAATGTGCGAGTCAGAGCTACAGTGCGCAGTTCGGCCATTGAACCTGATCTCGCATTGGACAAACAGATCGCCGTCACCTCAACCGTGGTCGTATCCAAGGAGAAAGTCTCTGATCAAGTTCAGGTCTACTTTGGCGGCGGATGGTCCGATGCGCCCCTCTATTTCCTGACATCGCTGACCAAAGGCGATATGGTTAACGGTCCCGCGATTATCTTGGACGAGACGCAAACAATCATTGTGGCACCAAAAGCCAAGGCCATTATTTTGGAACGGCACGTCGTCATTGAATTGGATCGCAAGTCCTCTCCAGAGCCGGCGGAAGTCGACATGAAGCAAAAGACAGTGGATCCCGTCCAACTTACTGTCATGGCGCACAGATTTATGAGCATTGCCGAGCAGATGGGTCATGCCCTTCAGAAGACCAGCGTCTCTGTCAATATCAAGGAACGACTTGATTTCAGTTGCGCACTCTTTGGACCTGATGGCCGCTTGGTTGCCAATGCACCGTGAGTCTCTTGAGTGCCTCTTCTTTCCGACGAACATGAGCTGATACAACCACACAGCCACGTACCTGTCCACCTCGGAAGTATGGAACAAGCAGTCATGTTCCAACACAAGCAATACGAGGGACAGTTGCGACCAGGTGATGTCATTGTAGCAAACCATCCCATATCAGGCGGGACTCATTTGCCGGATATCACTTGCATCACTCCCGTGTTTGACGAGTGTGGAAACGAGATCATCTTCTACACGGCATCTAGAGGTCATCATCAAGAGATTGGCGGTATTCTCCCCGGTTCCATGCCGGCAGGCAGTGTCGAGCTCTTTGAGGAGGGTGCCACCATCGTCTCCGAGTTCCTGGTGCGCGACGGCAAATTCGATGAGGAAGGCGTTACAAAATGGTTGCTGCACGATCCGGCCAAATTCCCAGGCTGCTCCGGGACGCGAAAGCTGTCCGACAATATCAACGACCTCAAAGCGCAGGTCTCGGCCAACGCCAAAGGCGCGGCGCTCCTGTCCGAGCTCATTGCCGAGCGAGGCTTGGCCGTGGTGCACTTTAACATGCACGCCATCACCGCCAACGCCGAGGCCTGCGTCAAGGAGTTTCTGCTGCGCACCTATGCCGAGACTGGAGGCGCGCCACTGACGGCCCTAGATTACATGGACGACGGAACTCCGATCCAGCTAACCATCACCATCGACCCCGATACCGCCACTGCTCATTTCGACTGGACGGGCACCGGCGAGGAGGGTTATCACTCGTTCAACGCGCCGCAAGCCATCACCCGCAGCGCGACCCTCTACGTCCTGAGGTGCCTGATCAACCAGGACATACCGCTCAACGAGGGCTGCCTGCGGCCGCTCAAGTTCACCATACCGGAGGGTAGCATTCTAAACCCATCGCCGACGGCGGCCGTGTGCGCCGGCAACCCGATCACGTCGCAGCGCGTGACCGACGTCGTGATCAAGGCGTTCGCCGCCTGCGCGGCCAGCCAGGGCGACTGCAACGTCTTCTCGTTCGGCATCGACGGCGACCGCGACCCTCAGACCGGCGCTTTGATCCCAGGGTCCGGCTTCGGCTTTGGCGAGACCATCTGCGGCGGCTCCGGCGCCGGCCCCGGCTGGCACGGCACCAGCGGCGTGCACATCCACATGACCAACACGCGCATCACGGACCCCGAGATCCTCGAGAAGAGGTACCCGGTCGTCCTGCGCGAGTTCGCCATACGCGAGGGCACCGGCGGCCGCGGCCGGTGGAACGGCGGCAACGGCATACGCCGGATCTACGAGTTTCGCAGGGACGCCGGCGCTAGTGTCGTGAGCGAGAGGAGGGTGACTCGGCCCTATGGGATGCTCGGTGGGGAGGATGGCAAATCGGGCGTCAACTACCTTGTCAAGAAGGGCAAAGGCGGTAGATGGTGCCGCCTCGGTGGCCGCAAGGACTTCAAGGTTGAGAAAGGAGATTGGTGCGTCATTGATACGCCCGGTGGAGGAGCTTGGGGTTCTATTCAGGATGGCGAGACGGGGATGGAGTCTGCCGAGGTGAACGGTGTGGAAAGGAGATTTGTTAGTCAGTTTCAATTGGCTCAAGAAGCGAGCAATTAGATGTACAATGAGGTGAGCTTTTTGACAAAGTTGATTGATCAATATGTCCATGATCAAATACACATGTTGACGGGCCCTACAATTCCTCAAATCCATCACAAAAAGGTCTCCCTGTTATGTATCAATTCTATCATGCTGCTACCTGTTGAACCTTCGCCTTTTGCCTTTTCACAAGCATTGCTTGGATCACATCCTCCTCCATTTTCTGGGCAGCCTCATCAGACCAAGGAGGCAAGTCATTGTCATTGAGCTCGCTAATCCAGCCAACATAGGGGTCATCATCTCGCGCTAGGTGGAAGTACTCCATAAACATCTTTCGAATGTGCGCCGATATATTGGTACCATTCCCTTGATGCCTCTGCTGAGACTCGTAGAGTAGCTCATTGGCCTTTAAGAGCTGGATTTGTGATAAAGTGCGAGGGACCAAGTTCCTCATGCGTGATTTCAGCTTCAAGTAGTAGAACAAGTGCTGATTCCCAATGCTCAGATATGTATCCTGAAGACTCAACTCCTATGAGGCTGGATAGAAGCCAGCAAGTTCCCAGTCAATTATAGCAGCGAGTCGATGTTCAATCGTGCCATCTTGCGACTCTTGTTGTCGAATGATGATGTTGCGAGGGTTGAGGTCGTTGTGGCAGAGAACGGCTTCCTCAGACCACTTATCGCTGTCTGCTTTCTGAATCGTCAATGCTCCAAGATCTTCAAAGTTGGATTGAATGGTGATGCCTTCCGGGTCGCTGGTAGTCTCAATGGTGCAGAACTGCTTTTTCAACTTGCGCTGCTCCATGATCGAAGCCAATAGGTCCGAGCCCGTGTTCATGAACCCAGTGTGAGGACCTCCAAACACACCGGGCTGCTCGAGCTGTTCTCCAAGTCTACCGCCTGTACCATGTGGTACGGCACTCGGCTGCACAGTGTGCAGCTTTTTGATTACTTCGCCAAGCTGTTCGACAATCGCATCTTGAGCACTAGCATTCAATTCCCACCAAACGTCTTGCAACGTCCTACCATCCACAAATTCCGCGATAGAAAAGTGTAGCATCCTTCCTCGCGAGTCGTCGATCGTTCCAACTTCATAAAGCTTGGGGACGAGATCCGGAATGACAGTCGCTGCAATTTGCTGGATGGCCGCGATTGTGCTTAATCATTGGCATTCCTTCTCGACGATCTGTAAGCGGACGACCTTTGCTGGCATTGATTCGCCGGCTGTTGAGGGAAATTGTGCCTTGAAGACGCATTTCTCCCAATTCTGGAGGAACATTGTTATCGTAGGTCGTTGCTGGCCAAACAGGCGGCGCAGTAGTTGCTCATCGGGCGCAAGGGCTTTAGCGTCCATGGTTGCAGTCGGCGAATGAGAATTTCGGGGTCTAAGCGGGTTAATTGTCGTAGCAATCCAAGTTTTTGGTAGTGAATATGCCTTCGTCCCAATGATATGAAAAGGATCAGAGGTCAAAGTTTTGAGTTTTCTTTCTTTTTGGTAGTAACGAGAACCTGTTATGTAGGTAGAAATGGAAACTGCGCGAGACCTATTCTTGTATATCGGAGCAGGTATTTCTAGACATACGGAGGCCCCTAATTTGAGATGCTAGGGACAAAGAGCCGTGCGTGCAAGGGCCTTCTTCTTCCTTTATAGCTTTTTTATGCTACAACAGCATTGTTTCTGTTTTCCGCAGCTGATTTTCCGATGCAAAGAGCAGAGTCAACAGGTGCGTCGCACATCGGGTTTGTACATGATTGTCTTACTGATTGTCTTACAATTCACAATATCGAAGATCTCCTTTGTCCCCGCGAATAGATACCTAGCTGTCGCAGAAACCTTGCTCCGTGTGTATAAGAAGCCGGCTGTAACGCGTGATTACTGCATGTCTCTTTTCTGATTCAACAAAAACTCCGAACTCATTCACCACCGACTGACAATCAGCATCCAAAACATCTCGACACTACAAGATAACTCGACAGTATACATCTATCCAAGATGCAGGCCAACACTATGACTCTTCAGGACTACCGTAACGGCACCCCTTCGGGAGAACTTGGTGATGGGAACACCTGCTCCGCGTGTGGTAAGAACTACGCTGGAGCTTCCGCGAGGTGTGAATGTAATGATGACTGAGGTCATTTAGCTTCTTCTAGTACCTGGTAGGTACATGACATATCTAGAAATCCAATTTGTACGTTGAAACTTGCATAGCTCGAGAGGACAAAGTGACTATAGATGTTCATACTATCACATAGCAGCTGCACCCTTCGACAAGCCAGACTGTGATCTCAGATGCTGCGTATACGCTAATAATTCTGCTTATCTCTCACTACCATGTTGGTGTACGCACAATGGTCAAAATTTGGCAGTTGTTGAACTGTGGTATGTACCTCTCGAACCCTGGGCCATTCCCTCAAGCCGTGATTTCTTTTGGCCCACTGGGCAAGCTGTTCCAAATGCGTGGCTACAAAGACAAAGAATGTTGAGTTTGTAGCCATTGTCTTGTCTAGCCGACCTTGACTTTTCATTCTTTAGAACAGAACAGAGACATTGTCTACCACTGTACACAAGTCCAATATTACTTGGAGTGCTGTTCGCACAATGCTTCGTCCTGAAACGCCAGCTTTTGGCCTGGGAGCCCGCCAAGAGATCCATTCTCGTCTATAAATTAAACGTTTCCTGCTATGATGAATCTCACTTTTCATCCTCGTCAGCAAACACTCCAGCCAAACAAGATTCGAATCATTTCAATCGCCTCTCCAAATCACAACTTTCAAAACAACTTTGACACCAGCATCAAGATGTTCGCCATGAACGAAGTTCCTCACGTCCAGGGTAACGATGATTACTCCTCGGGAGAGCACATGTTCCAAGTATGGTGGGAGTTGTTGCAGTGGGTCTTCCTATACTAAGTGTATTGGAAGGGGCCGAAAGCATCTGATCGCACATCCAAATCAGAGCGGCGTCATTCATGGTCAGGTCAAAGTCAACGTATCATGCGCATTGACAAGGTAAGACAAATGTATTCGTAACTGAATTTGAGCACTACGTAGAGTAGAATAGACATTAAATCCCAATTGGTATCGAGTAACCAAATTCTCTATTTTGTGCATGGAGGCATTCATGAAGTCAAGAAATGTTCCAGTTGTCGCATATACTTTTCCCTCTGGTCGACGTGAGAAAAGTGGGCGGCATTGTCCAGTGTGATCCATTTCGCCTTACTGATATGGTCAAAAAACGGCTGCATCGCCACATCTTGAGCTTCATCTTCTGTCCCATTAATCAACAACGTCGGAACCTCAATCCTGCTCAAGAGAGGCAGAGAAGTCCAGTTCCGGAGTACCCCGGAAATATAGAGCTCGCTAGGCCCGTACCTATGTAAATATTTCAGCCCGTTGCTCCTTAATTCACCCTGGGCTTAACTTACATTGTCCCATAGGTCGTCGGATCCTTTGCGAACCAGTCCAATGCGGCCTGGACTTCTTTCGCCGGCCAGGGTCTCGCAAGGCTAAGATGTCTCTTGTAGAACACCTCCACGGCAGCCTCGTACTCCGGCGTGTCAAATTCTTTGTTCTGCTCGGCTCGGTCGAGAACGTCCTGTACGTCTATTGGCAATTTTGCCTTCAGGGCCGATGTGCCCTCAATCCACGCATCCATACTCGCAAGGCTGTTTGAGAGGACCAGACGGTGAAGCTTCGAAGCGTGCGGTGATGCAGCAACCCATTCGACTGCAAGCATACCACCCCATGAGTGACCGTATACTCCGAATGGCCGCTCTTGCAGGCCGAGGTGCGAAATGAGATTATCGAGCTCCTGTACGAACAGTTCAATGGTCCAGAACTCTTCATCGCCTGACTTCTCGGGCAAATGGGTTGATCTCCCATTTCCAATTTGATCGTAGAACACTAGGGGGGTAGATTTCGCCAGGTCCGTCAGTGGCAATAGGTAGTCGTGACATGCTCCGGGTCCGCCATGAAGGACAATTAATGGTGTTTCGGGGCCTTTTAGATCCCCAAAAACCTTGTACCAGGTATGGCAAGATTCTTTGAGACCTCGAACGTTGAAAATCACGGTTCCCTGTCGATTCGGATCGTATCAGATGCTTTTCCCTCTGGCAAGTTGTGTGTGATTGACTGATTTATGGGAGCCTTTGCAACCAAGAACCTAGCAGTTTTGAGGCAATGAATCACTTACTTCTGTCATTTTTGATTACCGATGATGATAAAGTGGTTGTGTGGGAGTGGAGAGTGCTCAGTTGGCTCACAAGTAAGCCAAATGATGGTAAGTTTCCCCGCTTTGATCATACGGCGCATGCATTGAGCTCCCAACATGTTGGTCGCAAAGATATGTCAGTATTGTTATGCATGTTGGTAGCCGACAACGAAGCAGGGGTTTTTTTGTTGGTTAACGACTATCGTACCTACCTAACCTAGTCATGCATGCCTCTAGTAAGCGAGTGTTTGCGAACGTCGTCTATGAATTTGCGGCGGCTAGATTTCTTATTCATTCACCCTCTTTCACGTTATTCACTGTAATGACTAGAGATATAAGAGTTCTCTGTAGAAAATACAGCGCGTCCCCGTTCTTCTTTCACGAAACAACTACACTGTCATAATACCGATGGACACTGCCAGCCAGGAGTCATACAGGCCAAGAGTGTAAAGACCCACAGATAACCAAACCAACACCCGAACTGCTTATAGTTGCCGTACCCTGCCAAGTATTGGCCCATGTACCGCCCAATGACTGTTTATATTATATAAAAGACATAACTAAAAAAACGGAACCGCTGCTCACTTCGCAGCGTAATCCTCTTTGTCGAGGCTCCGTTGACTATGGCATGGTAATCAGCTGCGATGACAAAGACCCAAGCAGCCTTCCATGCCGATTGTATCACCCTGTTCTCGTCGATCGTGTATGTATGAAGTGTAGTGTGCGACTACCTCGATTTGTAGGTGGCGCTAGGACCTGTTGCAGAAGCGACGGGGCGAGTATGGTTCTGCAAGAGAGCCAAACAATCCAAGCCACTCGGATGGGTGATCCTATCGCAAGATAAAGACAAAGACGATTGCAAAAGCGGAATGCGCTATCGTCAGGCTTGCGTAGGACATCAATGTCCAATATGCCGGCAGGAGTGTTCGAAGCGCAATGTCGCGCAAGCTGAAAGAAAGTCTGACTCTACCGCCTTCGACGCTGGCCGTTCTACGAGCCGCACCTGCCGCATCAGCTGATTGTCTAGTTTGGCTCCTGTGAAACGCAAAACATTTCAGAAGCATCTGCAGCCTTTGCTTTTGCCCAGCCGCCAACTATAAATGAGCTCACGGGTCTGCCAGTGCTAGTTGGACAAATATATCGTCACACCAACTGCTATATGAACGACTTTTCAAAGAAGACACGGCCTTGCGACGGAAGAGGGATCGAATTCTAGACAGTCGCGATTCCCCGCCCTCAAAGCTACTTAGCTGTGTCCCAAAAGAAAGTCAATGTCACTCGTAAGAATGAAGACACAAGGGAAACGTAAAGGTAAGAGCTCAGCTCTGACCACGCACTGGGTTCCGCCTGTGTGACAGATCCGATTTTGATGGGTTAACACACATATATATACACGTTTCACAAGCCCACAGCTTTCTGTCTTGTTCACTGAAACATGATCATATGTTGATGCTTCTCTCCATGAGTATCATCAAGCAATACCTACATCTACCAATATGGGGGTCCACTTCTTGTTGATACTCTTATTCAGTTCTCTTTTGGTATTGACGCAAGCATCTCCTCCAAAAATATGTGCAACTGGAACTGTTGCCAGGACAGTCTCTGCCTTGTCTGGTTATCGTCCTGCCTCTAGTTTTTGCTCGTCTCATTTCGGTATCACTGTTCGTCAGACGCGCACGGTAAAAACCGTAGCCACCCTGACAATCACAGTGCCCATAACAATCAATGTCACAGCTACCTCAAAGGTTATTTTGACGGTGAGCTTGTTCTAGTTTCTTTCCAGATCATGGTGGAACAGCTCATTTCATGGATGCTAATGAGTCGCAGAAAACAGCAAGCATCCGCACCACCACGCTTGGACTGGTGCCACGGAGACGGCTTGATAAGGGTTCTCCTGGTAACGGCCATAATCTTGACGGGCGTGCCAATACCCCGAGCCAGAATCATAGTATAAGACCTGGTATTCACACACCCGTTGGATACCCTCCGAGCACCAAGACATCTTCATCCATGGCATCTCACACACCTACTGCGTCGGCATCCGACCCTCGAGCTACTCTGCGGAGCCTCAGCCAGCTCAATGCCGCCGCCGCGGGTATCATCTGCTCTTGTCTCGTCGCCGACTTGCCAACTACGATCGGCTTCACTGCCACCGCGACTCGAACAGCTACAATGTAAGTGGCTGTATCGATAGTATGCCGGTAGAAACTGACTTGTCGGTATTCTCTCAGATCTCTTCATCCTACCAAAACAAGTAGAAAGACAACTACTGTGGGCCTGCCTTCGAACAGGAGTTTACCCCCCTCCCCCAGCCTGTCTTGTCCTAACAGTGCAAAGGTCACCACCACGACTGTAGTGACTTCCGTCCGAACTTGTCGGCCTACAATGGGTGCAAACATTGTTCCGAATGGAGACTTTAACAGCAAGTGCTGCTTTGAATTCTTCCACGAAGCACCGTGGTATAGTCCGCACGCGGATGACATGTCTCCAGTTGCGGTATTTGAGGATCATACGGTGTAAGTCTTTTTTTTTTCCCTCTCGAACATGAGGGCAGAATTGGACAAGGTCCATTCCTTGTATACACACTGGCGCTATTGCTGATTTCTGGCCATGTACAGAATCCTAGGGATCGATGCCGTGGACGGTACCCCGGAAGACGTGCGGTATGATGGCTACCTACAACAGACCATGACCAAGATAGACACCAGACCGGTCCATACAGTCAGCGTGCGCCTGATGCCGTGGGGGATCTACCCCGACCCTGCGCAGCCCGCTCAGCCCGGATACTGCTATTTCACTACCACCTGGGGCAGCCTACGGATTGACAGGCAAGTATATACTCAAGCCAACGGGAGCAGCTCGGACTTTTACGACATTGTGGTACCTGGTGTCGTTCAGCCCAACGATACTGCAATCCTCAAGCTCGATTTCTCGTGCGATCCGGGATTTATTGGAACGGGATACGCGAATATCATCATTGACAGGGTGTATATCGTTCCAACTCTACTATGCACCTAGAAAACCACTACAGCGAAGACGACGAGGCCGATCATGGGGATCCGGGTTTGCATGGAGAGAAAACTATAGATTGATGTGATTCTAACGGAAGCGATACTTATCGACGGATGAGGCACAAGTAACAGGGTCGTATGTAGAAACAGGATCTTAGCGAATGTTGATGGAAGAATCAAGTAGGTTTGTGATTGGTGCTAGAAAACCCGGTTAACAAAAACATCAACTTTTCCCCACGGGGTGAAACCCCAGGCTAAGCGTTGCACATTGACCCGTTGGCTGCAGCGAGACCTAAGCGAGATGTACCAAAGCAGTCGTGTTGTCGATTTCGGATCGCTGCAATCAGCGACGATTTCGTCAACATTGGATGTCCTTCGAATGTACGCGGTCGCCAATGCAAACGGAGTAACAGCGTCATATGATCATCTCGTGTTCTTGTGTTAGTTTCCCAAAGTCAAATTAGAGCATGTTCGCATGCGATTATAATTACAGCGATAACTTCCGCGCATCACAGAGGAGCGCTGTTGTGGCACTTCGACCGTGCCTGTCTTACAACGACAAAGTATGGCGACAGGGTCGGAGCAAAACGCCCTGTCCTCAGTGATGACGTCCTCGCCTACACAACACGGCTCACCACCACCACTACCACCATCCCGACAGACCGACCGTGTAGCAATATGCAGAGAGAGCTGCCACACCATCTTGAACGGTCAGACATGACACCGATGATGCTAGGCGGCATACATAGGCCATTCTCCCAGTTCGGAGTTGTTATCTGCACGTATGTCTGGTGGCAGCTTCTCATGCTGTGAAACGCGAGCTCGCAATCTCTGCTCTGCATCTTATCAGTGACCTTTGAGGACGTGCTGCTCCCCTCCAATCACAACCGGCAGTCGCACGGCATGCCTTACACCCTCTGGGCTTTCTTCTCTCACAGCAAAAGCGCCATGGTGACGTAAGAGTTTCTAGATAACTCGTTGACCGGTCCACCTCTAGAAGCCTGGAAAATTGCCCGAGTGGGCGTTTCGCCTGGGTAGTTGCCCTCTCTAGATCAACGGTGGATTGATCGTCATCATATAAGAGCTTGGCGCAGGCGCATATATCACGACCACAGGCTCCACAGTGGTCTCGAACTTCATTCTCACAGGAAATCGCCGAACCAAATATGCAACAAGATGAATGAGATTGCAATAGAACAGACGGAGCGGTGCCTCCAGCTCTCCACACCTTCGATGCCTCAGTTTGTGGTATCCTGGTAAGTTCTATCTCGCTATGCTGTCAACCAGTCGCTCACCCCAGCTAACTTTGATATGCTAGTCTCTTGATGGGATGGCTCCTGATATCCTACACACCGCAATGGGCCCGCATCGTATCGAGAAAGTCCGCCGAAGGGCTGTCGACGTTTTACATCCTCCTCGGCTCCCTCTCGGGCGTCTGCGCCGTCGGCAACATCCTCATGCTGCCGTCCACCGAGGCAGACATGGGCTGCTGCACGACCAACTCCAAGTTTGCGTGCATCAGCGGCCTGCTGGGAACGTTCCAGGTCATATTTGGCGTGGCCTGCTTCTGGATCGTGTAAGTCGGTCGGGTGGCGGGCGAGACGAGGGCTACGAACAGGGAGAACTTGGAACTGATTCTCGAAATATAGGCTGTTCATGTACGTCTACTACTCCGAGGAAGAGTACAACGCCGAGATCCACGGCCGCCGGCTGTCCTGGTCGGGCCCGGAGCGCACCTTTCGCCGCGCCAAGCGCGCGTGGATGGTCCTGCTGGCCGTCTGCGGGTTCGCCTTTGCGATACTGCTCGTGTCGGCGACCATCATGAATCGGTTCAAGGGCGCCGCGCAGACGTGGGCCGATCTCCTGGGCGTCGCCGTGGCCTGCCTCGCCTGCGTCCAGTGGATCCCGCAGACCTGGACGACGTGGAATCTCAAGAGCCTGGGGAGTCTCAGCCTGCTGTCCCTATGCCTCATGACCCCGGTATGTTGAAGCGGGGAGGATGGAAATGTTGGCGGCGATATTGGGGAAAGTTGCTGACTAGAATACTAGTACACGTGGATATTCGGAATCAACATGGTCATCCGGGTGGGCTTCGCCGGCTGGAGTGCATGGATTGTCTATATCTTGGTCGGAACCATGCAGATCGTCTTGATCACAATGGGCATTGCCTTTGCCGTCCGAGACTATAAGAACCCACCAGAGGATCCGCGCGCCAGCCGTGACAGTCTCCAGCTGAACTTTGATGGCTGGAATGGGTCCAGACGTTCCCTCGCATCGTCACAGGTAAGCAATTGTAGAGCTTGTCGTCTTTGAAGGCAGCTGGTGTCCGAATCCCTGAAATGTTTGGGGAGATTGCTGACACTGGAATATAATTCAGGTTGCTCCGGATGAGCGCCGCCCTTTGCTACCCGACAGAAAACAACCTTCGGACCATCCCTCCATGACCAGCCTCAAGCCCCAGTCACCAATGCAGAGATAAGGTATCATTGCATTGTCGTCGTGTCGATACAGGTAGCTGTAGACGAATGGTGGTGCTTTCGCTTTCAAAATGCACCTGCAGCAGATATATTAGCGTGTTATATAGAGAGCACCGTGTGGTCATTCAGTTTTTTGGTAGATTATCGGGTTTTCCGGTCTGCTTGCATAGCAGTAGAAACATTGCAAAGGGAGATTCGCCCAATATAGGCAGGCTCAATGATAGAGTTCAAAGCTTTTCCGTCATTGGTACACTATACATGCTGTAGACACGTCTGGACAGATAATTTGGTTGATGCCTGTTTTACTTCTTTATTGACTGCCTACAGCCCCGGATTTCAAGTGTCTAGTGTGTATAGTCGCCAGTCTTTTTGACGCCTTTCGCCTTGAGCTCTCGTTCGTTTCTAATTCCCTCGCTCTCTTTTTTTATTTGACAATCGTGAGGGTCTCGCTGGCGGGCAGCTTCGAGGGGTTCTCGGGGTGAGGCTGGGCCTCCTCGCCAAAGTTGAGGTGGGCCTTGAGCTTCCAGTCCTCGGGGACGGCGAGGAACTTCTTGAGGGCGGCCTCGACGGGCGGGATGGCGTTCATGTGCTGCAGGTTGGCTCCGAAGCCCTCGAGCTCCAGTGCGGTCCAGACGAGGATCTGGTGAATGCCGCTCGTGTGCTCAGACCACTCGGGGAACATGTGCGCCGAGGCCTTGTGCGTGTCCTGGGCCTGCTTGATGGTGTTGCCGGCCTCCCAGAAGACGACCTGGAGTTGAGGGGAAGTCGAGTTAGCCTGTGATCCTGTGATTGCGGGGTAGGTAGATCCCCTGTGCCTGTCCCCCTGTGGGTAGGGGAATATAGCGGGGTCGGAATTGGTTCCAGGCGGAACATGGAAGTGGGCTGCCTCGAACGGAATCAGATGGGGGAATCAACTTACGGAACCATAGGCGTTCTGGAAAGCCTGGAATCGGGGCAGCATGGCATCCCAAGCGCCAGCGCCCTTCAGGATACCCTCGGACTCCTTGATGACAATGTCCCAGAACTGCTTGTGCTTGTCGCCGAGGACGAGGGTGAAGCGGGAGGATTGCGTGTTGTACGACGAGGGAGCAAAGGAGAGGACCTCCTTGAGGATCTCCTCAATGCGGCTGTCGGGGACGGGGGAGGAAGCCTTGAGACCGTAGACGGTACGTCTGAACTTGGCAGCGGCCAAGAACTGGTCGGCAGAGATGGTAGAGGGAGCCATTGTGCCGGATGGATGTGTTTTGTAGTGGTAAGAATCAAAGATGTTCAAGAGCCTCTTTAATAGTCTCGCCTGCTGGTATATAAAGGTGAATTGCAGATGGGAAGAGGAACCAGATTGGGTTTGAGGAAGAGGCAGGCTGTCTTATATGCAGATGAGGGGATCACCACCACCAAGGTACAAGCGCATGTAACAAAGCACGGTGCATGCCATGTACATCAATACAGCTCTCAGGGAGGGGATGGATGGATGGAACATATTGCCCAATGTTACTAAGAGCTTACCTACCAGCCATGCCAGTATAAACACTGCCAGCACGCCATTCCAAGGGACATTACGAGTAGGATCGATCGCTTGCCGTATACCAGAGGTACCTAACTTAGTAGCGCAAATAGTCGCAGGCGCAGTTTCCAATCTTCTCAAACATCGAGAAAGTGGCCTGCATTAGCCCCGAGTATGATCCGGCTGCAGGTCTATCGAGTCCATCAGATGTCTCCCGCACGGTTACTTACACATGCATCTCTGTTCAGACTGTCTGGTTCCTGTCCCTTGCCTGTCGGGGGCTGCTCGATTGCTGCCCGCTTTCATCATCGTCGTGAGGCGCTGAGCTGAAATGGTCCTGGGCTGAATTGGTGGTTGTACAGGGAGATTTCTCAGCATCGGTCAGCTCCCCTTGGCTTGATAAGCTTTACAAAGCGGCGCTATAGGCAGTGGGTACGGCACCTAGCCGACCGCCGGAGTCTCCCCACAACACCGCAGCGGACTTTCTTTACTCAACCAACATTCCGTTGACCAATACTTGAATCGTTCTTGGGCAACGAACAGTTGGATCCTTGGTCGCTGACTGGCGAAATTCACTCGTTTATGCTCATGGCAAACAAACCATACACATGCAACGAATCGCATAAACATTCAAGGTCTTCCGAAGGGGGTGTCGGCAAACACTGACCTGCCTTTCAAGGGAGGGGCTACAACAAGGTACTCTGTAGCTTGCTAAAACCATTTGGCGATCTTCATGCTTTGTCTTGAAACATTGTGTGGGAAGATGTCATCGATATCTCAATGATCACAGCTCAAAGTAGCCTTCATGTCTAGGACATTGGATGGGCAACAAGACAGAAGTCTGCAAGATCAACAAATATTTGCCGAAAAGGTGTCCGTGTCCTTGTGCTCATCAAACGGCTGTTTGGTAAGGGCTCAAGTCGGTATATAACACTGCATAGGTATTCTTAGAATATGCCCAGTACAATGGTCAACAGACTCTACATGCTCTCGAGACTGAACGTGTAGTGCTTATTTGAAACAAAGATACCGAATAAAATACACCCCTAGCGCTGTCTGCCAGAGTCATGTAGACCTGTTCTTGCAATGGAACACCTGGTGATGCACACAGAGGCGGCCGCAGGTTAGTTCTAAATGGTCGCAGCTGACAAGCGCCATGTTATAGTCACGATAGGTATTCCCACTGTTCTCTATAGAATACCACGTCGAAATAGTGCAGCGCGTTCACAATGCTGGGATAGATAAATACCACATGTCGACCAACAAACCAAAGGCTTCCATGTTTGCTGATAATTACTTGCATTTTAGCGAAGGTTCTCAAAGCCATATCAATATTCAATGTCTGCCTCAAATCATGTGTTTGCCATTCTAACAACGCACTTGCCAATATTCGGATGCTACCATCTTATTATATCCAAAGAAATGCATTTCAAAACATGCGAGACTCGAAAAATTGTTTACTGTGCTTGCATATCCCAAGGATGTAACCTAGGTAGTTTCAATTGATAGAAACCACCGCATCGCAATTGCGAATATAGTGTTGAGTTTAAAAGTGCTAATCCCTTGCGTCATCGCGACGTCAAAACTAGGTACGGTCGACAGTGTATGACAAAGACCAATGTGCACCTCTGATGGCAGCAAACGTTGTGCATCTATTTACAACGTCAAGACATGCGAACCCCATCACAAACATAATAGGTTCCTCGAATTTACAGCAGAGTCGTTGAACTTTCCCTTCCAAGTTTCGCTGGAATTCAAGTTCCGCCGTCCGCCATGTTCGCGATCAGAAGCAATACCCTACGTTCGGGCCTGCGAGCCACGCGTTTCGCTCCCGCACCTCGCCAGACAGTCCGCCTCGGCGGCGTGCGCGGCATCAGGACCGAGGAGTCGCATGACGGTGGCGACGGCCGGGGTGGCTCTTCGTTCAACAAAAAGTGAGCCATGACAGTCGCAGTCCCCCGCCCAAAAGGATCCGATACTGAATTGCAAGAAACAGCTTACCTGGCTTCGTCGCCAGCGCGCTCGCCATCGCTGCCGGCTTCTATTTTGTGTACGGAACTCCCGACAAGGCCAAGGCCACTATTCCTCATGCCGACAACTCGACGCTGGATGAAATCAAGCGTAAGTGAGATGTCAATTTAGCCCGGCATCTTCCAAAAATGNTCATGCCGACAACTCGACGCTGGATGAAATCAAGCGTAAGTGAGATGTCAATTTAGCCCGGCATCTTCCGAAGGTGGGTTCTCTCTTTATCATTACGTGCTCATATTCTGTGGGTTGGTGTACACGGGTGCGATGTTGACGCTATAGGGGATGGGCAGATCGGGTGTCTGAGACCAAGAACACGCCAACCGACAAGCGATTGCGATGATCAAGTGGTTGTACTGTAAGAAGATGGAGCGGGTTTTATCTGCTATATCCTCTTTAACTTCAGCGAGGATAAGTCTTCTAACAATAGAGGCTGCGGATCGTGCTCCGAGTGTGCCTCAATTGGGGTTCAGCTTCTAACCTAATAAAATGCGCCTGTATCATTTGAGCATACTATAAGGTACTGGAGGTTGTCAAGTACTCAGTTCAGAAGGGCCAAGAAAAGAGCCAAGCCATGTACAAAATGACACACAAGCAGAAATCATATACATGACGTAAAACGTTTGGATTCAAATATCTAGTCTTGTTCTATCAATGTGCAAGATAACAGCTCTTTAACGCCAACACCAAGGGGTCACGATACTTTCAGACGACACTATCAATTTGTCGTTGTGATATCAATGACGATAACTTTCAGCGTCCAAAAAAGTCGTCGGCTTCATCACGGCCGGTACTTACAGCTCAACTCGTAATATGAAAACTCCCGCCCGGCGTACTGTTTACAAATGCCGATGAAAACAAATAACAGTATTTCGTGCTTGGTCGTCTTGGTCGTGATCTAGTGCTTCGTCAAATCCGAATAAGCCAATTTTCAGTTGACCATGGACTCTCCGAATCCAATTCGAATTCGAGGTGTCGATTGTCTCGGCTCCTCCTCTTCCTCTAATGCACGAACACTTGCAGGGGTGGCGTGTCGACTGCGTTTGGCCGCCTTTTCACCACTGCCGGGATTGATCAGAGTGGCAGCTGGATTGACACTGGCAATGTTGTGACCAAGGTTATCACCAGTAGAGCCAGATCGGCTTGAGAAAACACCCGAAAAGGTTCGAGAGCTGGGTGGCGAACTGGGCGTGCTACACTTGTGGGTAGTAGCCGGCATTGGCTGGTTGAGTAACGAGCTGGTCAGCGTCGTTGCAAACTCTGAGTGGATTAGAGTTCCATTTGTCCAGTCAGCCTCTGAGATGGAATTCGTTTGGTTGGACATGTTGGAACGTCCAGCATAGGGCGAATTCTGCAGAAACGCCTCGGTGTTCGGCATGGTTCCCAAGAAGCTGAGGCTGGTCTTGTTCCGTAGGTTTTGAGACGCTTGGCCTGCTCGACGACGTGGGGAGTGAATGTGGGAGTCGCAGCCATCGATGGGAAACTCGGTTGGAACTGGCATGGTAGGGTTTAGAGGTCCGCGTCGCCACATTGAAGGATTGGGCCAGGCAATGGCTGAAGCCTCGAGGATATCTTTCTCAAAGTCAGCGAGCCGTTACCTGACTGTGTGGATCCAAAGAGCAGGAGCCTTACCAATGGGCGCATGCTGAAAGGAGAACGCAATCAGGTTCTTCACTCTTTCAATGGGAACGGTGGCGGAATCACGAGGAAATCCTTCGCTGATGATGATCTTGATGCGGCCCATGTCATCTGCGGGACTCCAGAAGCTCTGCTTCAACAGCTCGCTTCGGAAGGGCGGAAACTTGAGGTTCTCGAGCTCGCCGTATCTGTTGAAATCGAAACCGAAGCTGATGAGTTGTGGCCAGGATGTGTCGCGCTTGAACGGTGCCGAGCTAGAAGGCAGCAGCAACTGGTCAACAGAGATCATGAGTTCAACTGGCATTCGGGCACCTACGCCACCATTCGCCCGTCGATGAAGATCCGAGCCTCGAAAACAACAAGCTGGGCATGATCGTTGAAATTGGCCTTGGTGAAGTTACTGGTCTTGAGCTCGCTCCAGGAGTGGAGGGAGATGCTGAAGGGGCTTCCAGCGGCAAGACCAGGCACGAAGCAGGTCATGGTGGGAAGGCCGTAGTTCCCGTGGGTATAAGCAAAATCTGGAGTAGATTGTCAGCTTCCTTCGTGGGTAGAGTAGATGAAGTGTGCGTATGTGGCGACGGACTGACCATGATCGTGTACTACATGGCACTGCGTCTTGAATTCCTTGATAGGGACTTTCGAGTCCTTGGGGAAGAGCAGGACATCCCAATCCTCGTAACGCATAGTGGCGACGGTATACACTTGTTTTTGGTAATAAATCGATTTTGGAAGCAAAGAAGCTAGGCAATGGGCAACGTTTCGTGAGTGTCGGTAGGGAATGTCTGCGTCCTCGGCACAGTTGAGTTGAAGAGGGGATCTCGCGGACCAGCACTCCCCAGTATGTATCTGCTCTAGTTGATAAATGCTCCGATCAGGCAGACCACAGCTGAGGTAAGTAGATCCCAGGCCCTTGGTAAGATTCTGGGTTTGAAAGAGATGCGCCTTCCTTGCTCCATGCTCTACTGCTAATGGGATCGGAAGTCATTGGCTTCGTTCCTGCCCAAAAGCTGGAATAACAGATGTATCAGCCAATAGAAGTCCGCCATGAGCATGACAAGTTACAGCTTCTGCACTGTACAATTTGAATGTTCTCCTATCGTTGGGACAAATGCTCCATCGACCAATGAGCACGACATCCATCGTCGATTCCCGCCTACCCGTACAGAGCAAAAAGGCAGCTGGGAACATGGGCTGGCACAGTAGATGTCGCTTCCGTGACTGCCACCCGAAAGTCAAAGATCTCGGTCAATTCCCAGCAACCGATCAGCTGGGTCATGATACATTGAAACAGATTTTACTGTCTTCTAGATTCGCCGGGTGCCGAGGGTCAATCGAACCAGCGCATGATGAACGCTGACTGCTGGAGTCTGAAGAACAGATGAACACTTTTGCTGGCCTACCAAAGCCTACAAGACTCATTGCAGAGTTTGTATATCCATACTTGGGGGCAAATACACGTATCAAAGGACTACGACGTTTAGTACGTTGGTATGGTTCGCTGCATCAGAAGAGAGTTGGTTGTTTGTACAATTCCCTTTCGTCTCTCCCGAAAGTGAGGCAGATGTCTGCCATATTAAAGTCTCCATCACGATGAATTTGGTCTAGTAGATGTGAATATCATACGAGTCTTCGAATTGCAAGAAAATCCTTCCCTGCAATTCGTTCACGGTCTCAGTACTTGCCAGTGTAGGTACGAAGCGAAAGTACGCGACAGGATATCCGGAATTGTAGTGGACAATCATCAATGTACCGATGTACTGTCGAACCCACTGTAAAGCCACATTGTGGCGCATCACTCTCTCTCCCCAGACCTGGCAGCCTCGCCAGGCCAGACAGGGAAAGTGCACGGAACACAGCTTACCTACACCTATGACCCGAAGCTACTAGCAACGCGCAGCTCCATGTTGCCTGAAGCTCACAAACGTCAATCAAACCCCCAGCTCAGCCCAGCATTCAGCCTTCCCTCAGCTTCCCGACAGAACATCGTCGCATTTCGCATTTCGCATTTCGTCATTGTCATAGACACGAGCACCAGCATATCCAAAAACCAACTTCCCGCCATTACACCCAATTCACAATGGTAAGACCCCCCCAATCTCATAATCCCAGAGCTATGGCCACTGCAGCTAGCTAACAACACCTCGCTCCGCCTTCCAGACGTCAATAGGCACGGGATACGATCTCGCCAACTCCATCT
This sequence comes from Pestalotiopsis sp. DP-2020a, assembly GCA_018115615.1. Classification (NCBI taxonomy): domain Eukaryota; kingdom Fungi; phylum Ascomycota; class Sordariomycetes; order Amphisphaeriales; family Sporocadaceae; genus Pestalotiopsis; species Pestalotiopsis sp. DP-2020a. The sequence goes on along the minus strand of JACVEI010000059.1, from coordinate 95,736 downwards.
TCTCGCCCGATGGCCGGAACTTCCAGGTCGAGTACGCAGTAAAGGCAGTGGAGAATGGCGGCACCTCCATCGGCATCCGCGCCAAGGATGGTGTTGTTCTGGCAGTCGAGAAGGTCATCACATCCAAGCTATTGAAGCCCGGTTCCAACAAGAGAATTGCCACGGTGGACAAGCATCTGGGAGTCGTATGTCGCATCTCCCCACACCAGAATTTGATCAAGCACACATGCTGACCTTTCCTCCTTGCAGGTCTACTCGGGCATGATCCCCGATGGCCGACACTTTGTAGACCGAGCCCGAGATGAGGCCCGCTCGTGGCGCGATACCTTCAAGACACCGATCCCGACGTCCGATCTCGCCTCGCGCATGGGCGGCTACCTTCAGGCATACACTCTGTACCAGTCTGTGCGGCCCTTTGGTATTACAGCTATCATTGGCGGTTTCGACTCGGAGCTCGAGCAGCCCGTAGACGGCGAGGTGGGCAGCGGTCCCCAGAGCGGCGCTGGTGGCAAGGTCGCAGGCAAGCACGGAGGCCCGGGTCTCTACATGGTTGAGCCCAGCGGTCTGTACTGGGGTTACTACGGCGCCGCCACGGGCAAGGGCCGCCAGGCAGCAAAGGCAGAGCTCGAGAAGCTCGACCTGGCGGGTGAGACGCTGGACCTCAAGGAGGCAGTCAAGGAGGCTGCACGCATCATCTACGTTGCACAGCAAGACAACAAGGACAAGGAGTTTGAGCTGGAGATGACCTGGATCAGCAACGCCACGGGCCCCACCAAGGGCCGGCACGAGGAGGTGCCCAAGGAGCTCAAGGAGGAGGCCGAGAGGTTAGCAAAGAAGGCCCTCGAGGGAGATGATGACGAGGATGATAAGAAGGACGACGACAAGATGGAGGAGTAAATTTCCATCATGTGATGACAACAGATCAGGCCTGGCGTTGTGCGCTTGTACTATACGGCGAACCATGAAATGATAAACCGGATAGAGATCCCATTCGAGAGCCATGCCACAGCGTCGGAAGTGCAATGATTTGATTCATGCGACATTCAATCCTCCACCATGACCGAGGGTCAATTGCTTTCCAAGTGTGCAACTATTACTCGTGATATCAACGACAAGCTCTCTCAGGGCAGTCTTTGAGGATACTGGTTGTCTTCTCACCTGCGCAGTAGTCCAGAGGATAGAATACCCATTCGGTGGTATGACGGCATATTTTGAGTCAATACTAGATGCCGATGCAGGGCCAAGAGATAGAATGGCCATTCTTGCCGAGACGACACTGTAAAGGACTCAGCTTTAAACATGGTGCGGTTGCTGTCATGACTTCAACTTCCTCAGTCATCATTACTAAATACACAATCCGGCCTCCCTCGCCGTCTCTTTTTAAGTGACTGGCAGTTGACTCCTGTCCAGGTCCAGCAGACAGGAAAATTCCATCAAATATTGTTGACAGCACGCACCGGGGATTCAAGGCGTACAAAAAAATCAGATAGACAGCATCACAACATGTCAAAATTGTCGAACACACGAATGTCTTTACTCTATCGTGCCGAGAATTATATGTACAATGGGGGGGGGGGGGATAATAAAGGCCGCTGCTGGTTTTGAACCGCGGGTCTTCATCCGGCAAGTCTGCCGCGACCGTCCTTTCCACTAGCATTACCTAGCATTCAGTTTAAGGTCATGACCCAATCCCTAGGACCGTTGAATAAAAGGCTGCTTGTTTTGCTCTCTAAAGGTGCCTTTGTTGTGGATGGTTGCCTGGTCGGGCACCTCGGGCATCAAAGCCTCGCGGGTTTCAAACACTGCATGTAGTGCCTCGTAGGCAACGTGAGCTTGGATATCATACATGATACCACACTTGATAGCTATATTGGAATCAACTACCAGATCACATAAGTTGAGAGGTCATAAATCGTTTCTTCCAATATCGAGAGGGAGGCCGCCGAGGTATGAACAATCACCATGAGCATGACGAAAACGCTGACGACTGAAACGTCACCACATCTGAGAACTGCTTTAATCGGACACACGTTATGGACGGCATTTATCATGTCACTTCGAAAGGAGACTTATTCCAAATACCGAAGTACAAGCATCCGCGGTCCATGGATTGGTCTCTCTCCCATCCAAGAGGAATGCGAACTTCCACTCGGCCATGCAATGGGAACATTACTCGGAAAGACTTGAAAAGGAGCGCAACATCCCACGAACATGACAGTCTATCTAGGAATTGGCCTTGGTATCACTAGAGGTCTGCCAGCTACTCACTTTCTGATATTGATACCGATATAAGATGGATTATCAGTTGGGCAGACGATGATTGGATCACGACAAACCGCAAATCTTTCGTCGGTCATGTACCACCCATCGAGCGAACCGCTTCCAATAAACTACAATTTGGGTAAAAGGGGAATACTATAATCAAGCTTACTGTTTACCGATGGTTCAACGGATAGGCCCAGGGTCTGACGTTTATTACCTGTCCAACACGATCTTAATAGAAGGTCGTTGCATCGTAGGTGATTCGAGGAACCGCCCAACGCTACCGAGACAGGCATTAAAAGAAACGTATTCTGGAAGAATTCGACGGAGGAAACGAAAAGAAACAGCCGCCCAACGGTTTCCCCTTGTTGCGCCCCCACTGTTACCCGCTTGGAAAACATCAGCCAACTCAAAGGGATGAGAGCGGATTCGAGAAATGTTTCAACTTCCGAGTCTCTGTAGATCTGCGGCTCTGCGGATAGTCGTTGCCGACTTGCAGACCATAATCAGCCGCCTGCTTGGCAGGATATGCCGGGATACACGTGTCTCTCTGCCTGAGATGTTGCGTCACGATTTGACATATTCTTAACCAACAGCAGCATTTCCGCCGATGACCAGAATCTACACGAAATTCCCACGGTGGAGATGGGGGCAAGCGCCAAGCCCATCGCATATAGTGTTTAAACCCTGTCGGCCGACTCCTCGCCCAGTTTCAGGAGGGTCGCTTACCGGACACGACCAATGGCCATCCTTGGACGCACCTAATCTGGGCAGCGGTGGATCCTCCGAGGTCCCCATACTTCGGTACGCCCGCCGAGGAGGTGGGCAGAGCCTCAATTAATCGTCGACAGCGCAATCTCTTGAAGTCTTCCCAGCGGGCATCGTCTACTCGGTCATTCGTGGAAAAAGGCTCTGACTGGGGGGCCTGGATCCCGCGAATTCCCCTTTACGATCAGGAATCCAAGGTCGGAAGATGTGGAGTCGGATGCTATCTAGGTTGACGATGGCTTCTTATAAGGGAAGACGTCTGCTCGCCACTTCACATCTTGGCTCTTCTCTGGTAATCTAGCATTCATTCCAGCTTGACAACTGTCTCTCTTTTCTTTCCCAAATACGGACCAGGGGTTCTTTTTCTTCATTCGTTCATATTCCTATCAAGAAAATCAAAAGTCCAATTTCTGCGAACCGGTTGTCGCATTCATTATCTTCTCGTCGCCAAAATGTTCCAAAAGATTCTCGCTCTCTCCATGGTGGCCGCCGTCTCGGCTCACCAGAACTTTCACCAATTTTGGGTCAACGATGTCACTCCTGGCTACCAGGTCGGCATCCGTATGCCTCCCTCCAACAGCCCTGTCGTAAGTTTCAAGAACCACACTCGTCTTGGCTGTTTCGGTACATGACTGACACGACAACTACAGACCGACGTCACCAGCGATGACATTGCCTGCAACGTGAACGGCTCCGACGTCCCCTCGGGCGTCGACACCATCACCGCCAACGAGGGCGACAGCATCACCGTCAACTGGGACGTCTCGTCCCACCCGGGCCCCATCACCCACTTCCTCTTCGGCCCCGTCGACGACGCCGCCCAGACCACGGGCATCGGCGCCGGCTGGTTCAAGATCGACGAGCGCGACTACGTCGACGGCGCCTGGGCCAACGAGTACCTCTCGGACAACGGCGGCAACTACACCTTTAGCCTGCCCACCGGCCTCCAGAGCGGCGACTACCTGGTAAGTCCTTGAAAAGGTCACCTTTCGGCAAAGACACCACAGAGACTGATTGTGTGAATCAGCTCCGCTCCGAGATGTTGGCTCTCCACGCCGCCGAGACCGTCGGCGGTGCCCAGTTCTACATTGGCTGCGCCCAGCTGACCGTCACGGGCACGGGCACGGGCTCCTGCACGCCCAGCATCTCCCTTCCCGGCGCCTACAGCGCCGAGGACGACGACATCTACATCTCCGACTACTACAACGGCTTCGACCCGACCACCTACACGGCCCCCGGCGGCTCCATCGCCGTCTGCGGCGGCTCCACCGCGGCCGCCGCCGCTTCCACCTCTGCCGCATCCGCGGGATCTTCGTCCGTCGTCGCCGCTGCTGCCACCTCGACCTCGACCTCGGCCGCCCAGACCTCTTCTTCTGCCGCGGCCAAGACCTCGACGGCCGCCGCCGCCGCCTCGAGCTCCGCCGCCTCGGACGACGACGACGACGACGATGAGGACTCGTGCGACGCCGACGATGAGGACGACGAGCCCTCCTCGTCCAGCGCCGCCGCTCCCTCCACCCTGATCACCCGGACCTCCTCTGCCGCCGCCCAGGCCACCTCTGCCGCGAGCTCCAGCTCTGGTAAGTCGATATAAAAGCCTCTTGACAATATGAAGTGTGAAAAAAAGACTCATGAGCTAACTCGCAACCAACAGGATCCGTCGCTTTGTACGGCCAGTGCGGTGGTATCAACTACAGCGGAAGCACCGAGTGCGCGTCCGGCACATGCACGGTGATGAACGATTATTATTCGCAATGTGTCTGAGAGTCGTGCAGTCGCGGCGAAGGCGATGCAGCTTCTGTACCGTTATTCAGGGGGAAACAGGGCGGTTGAGAGAACATTCCAATGTACATATTTTCTGGAAATACATAACGCGATTCGATACCATCTATCATGGACAGCAGCCAAACTAAATTCTGGTCAAATGATCTTCTCTCGCGTGTATGGATATGTGCTTGCAAAGAGAAGTAAATATTGCACAAAACTTTTCGTTGATCCCTCTATGTAAATCCAAGTCAACCTCGCTTGCGAAAAATTATTCTACAATTGAAATCTGCTCGCTCATGCCGACTTGCGGTGAGCCTGCAGCCAGTTGAGCCAGTCCGAGTACAAGCTCGCCTGGTTGGCGGCGCCGCACAGGGCCCAGTCCTTGAGGCTGGCGTAGTACACGTCCATGACTTTCTCGACGTCGCCGATGGAGCTCGCCAGCAGCAGGCCGGTCGCCGAGACGGCGCGGGCGTAGGCGTGCGATGAGTCCTTGCCGGCCTCCTGGAGGACCTGCCGCAGCAGCTCCACCGAGCCGCCCGTCTTGCTGCTCTTCTTCTGCTTCTTGACGGCGTCCGAGAGGTCGCCGATGACCTTGGCCGCCTTGTTGCCGATCTCCTTGGTCGAGGTGGTGCGGATTACCTGCAGCAGGGGCACGAGCAGGCCAAACGCCAGGGGGTTCTGGGCCTCCTTCTTGACGTAGATGTCGAGGAAGTCGAGTATCCGGTGCTTGAAGATGACCATGGTCTCCTTGGCGTCCTGGTTCTCCTTCTTCTTGTTGGGCTTTTGTACCCTCTGCTTGAACACCTCTGCCAGCTTCTGGTCGAACTCCATCATGTCCGAGTCGGACAGGTCCGATTCGTCATCCGAGTCGGCGTCCTTGTCCTTGTCGAGGCGGTGGCTGCCTAGGATCTCCTCGAGCTTGGCGTCCAGGTCGGCATACGCTTGAGCATCACCCTCTTCGGCTTCTTCGGCTTCTTGGGCTTCATCGTCGCTGTCCTCGTCTTCTTCCGGAGCCGCGCCGTTCAATGTGACAAACTCCACGTCGGATCCAATCTCTGAAATCTCGTCTTCCTCCACGTCGTCGTCATCATCACTGCCATCTTCCCCTTCTGCGACATCCAGCATTTCTTCATCCTCGGCATCAAAAAGTGCCTGCTGTCCCTTGATGTTCTCTTCAGCCATCAGGGGCTCTGTGAGACGCTCAAGGGCATCCCCTGTGAGCTGAGAGGTAAAGGACTCGAACACTTGTTGCGTAATTTGGCGCATCATCGGAGAAGGCCTCGATACCAAGGACAGCAAGATCTCAACAAGGAGGGCCGAGGCATCGTTGTCGGCCTCGTCCATCTTCTCCGAACACTGCTTCAAATCCTCCAACGTGCTGAGAGCATCGGCGTCGCCGTTGTAAAGTTGCAAAATGGTGATGGCATAGAGCAGCGCAAGGCCCAGAGAGGATCCACTGCGTTTTGATGCCTTGGTCGATGCCTTGACCAGTTTCTTGAGAGCCTTGACGGCAGTCTTCCTCTCCGCCTCGATCTCGTCGCTCATCTGAACAGCCGATGCGTCAATGGTAAGGACTGCATTACACAGATAGCTATAGTCTTCTTGTCGGCGTGTCAATTTCGCAAAGGCAGACTCAAGTCGGCTACGGAAGTAGTCTCTCGTCTTGGTAGACAACTCGGGGGTGAAGGAAACGTCGCTTTCAGAGTAGGCGTAACTTGTCAATTGCTTAACCGCCTTCTCCAGGATCTTGCCTCTTGCTGCCGTCTTATCCGCATCGCCGTGAACCTTGTCGGATGTGCAAATCTTGACCAGATAGTCGGCGTACACGCGTCGAAGCTTCTCGACTTCGGCGTCGTCGCCATCCTTGATCTTGATGATTGGCTTCTCCAGCAAGTCGAAAACGGCATCAACGTCCTCGGTGAAGGAAGCTTGGAGAATTTTCTCAATGGTCCTGGCCTTTGCTCTCAGGTCAAAGTCGTACGCGCCATGCTTGCCGAGGAGCTGTGTCAGGATCGGCAGGAGGAAAGCCGGTTCGGCGTCAACAACCTCCTCAACGATCTTGAGCGACTTGTTGGCAGCCAGGTGAAGGTAGCGATCCTCCTTTGCTGCTTGGTTCAGCAAACATTTCATGAGATTCCTCGAAAACATCTCCTTGACAAGTGTAGAATCTTTGATAGCAGCAAGGCCACTGAGGAACCTTTGGAATATCAGAAAGCCTCGGTACTTTTGCCCTTCGGTGGCATTCTTGGAGAACAGTCCATCTGTCATCGGTTAGCAACAGAATTTATTCAAGGCACAGACAAACTTACCATCAATGACAGTACTCCAAAACAGCTTGAACTGCTCTGTATCCACACCCTTGCCAGTCTTGGTTTGTGCGATAAAATATGCCAGAATGAGATCCCAGACAAAGTGAAGCTGTGAGTTCCAGCTGCTGGGCATGGATTTTGAAACTGCGGCCGCCTCCTTGTTTCCAGTGTCTTGCTTGACATTCTCCTTTAGCACATTGGCCAGCTCCGGAATGCTCTTGGTGGCCATGGGATCAGACCAAGGCTTGCTGGGCAGCTTGAGCTTCGGGTATGTGCTTGCTGCCGCGATCCAAAGTCCAACGCCTTCGGCCGTCTTCCCCCAGCCGGCATCCACCAGCTTCTTGAGCGCCTCTCCGGTCCGGCCCTCGCCCATTTGCGGCAGGCTTTGGACGATGACCCAGGCGCAGTGGGACTTCATCCAGACCTTCTTTTCTCCGAGCTTCAGCAGGAGGTCCAGAATGGTAGCCCACCGTGAGCTATCGTCTCCGAACAAGATCTTGGACTCGACATAGCACTGCAGGCCAAAGAGCTGTCCGAAGTGGAAGTCGCGCTCCTCGGGTCCTGAAATGTTTCCGCTCGGCTGTGTCTTCTCCAGCAAGCTGGCCAAGACGCTGTCAAACGTCAAGCCTGTGAACTTGGTCTCGGCCAAGCGCTTTTCGCCAAAGAGCTGACTGAGTATTTCCGACAAGACGAGGCTGAATCCGATCCTGGAGGCATTGCGGGAGCTGGCAAGTCCACGGAACAGGCGACTTTCCAAGTGGCGCTTGAGGGCGCCCTCCTCGCCGCTCAGCAGTCCGGTAATGAGCGCATCGGCAGCGGTGATGTGTTCAGTGCTGTCGTAGCTGCCGAGCAAGTCGTAGATCTTTTGCTCGCGTCTTCTGTCCTCCGGCGCGAGCTTCTCGGCGAAAGGCGACTTATCGAGCTCGAGGTCCTTGGCCTCGGCCGGGGCCTGGGCAGCAGCCTCGCCCTTCTTGGCCTTTTTGTGAGACGGCTGGTTCTCGTTGCCGTTGGCCTTGCCTCCGCGCTTGCGTTTACTGCCCATTTTGAATGATTTGTGCTGAAATGTGCAAATTGATTTATTATCACGTTGCCGTTCCCGAGCTTCAACTTTTTTTTTACGATTAACGAGTTCTGCCCTGATTGACCGCCTGGCAGTTGCGCTTACTCTGGTTAGCGGCATGGGGCGATGCATGTCATTGTGGGCTGGTCCGACTAGTGCATCTCTTAGTGTCTCTACATAATACTATGCAATACTTCTTCATCTTGTTCCTTGCTTTCATGTCCGGCTGTTGAATAACAAGAATCTCAGAATTCACCCGATTGAACAAGATCCAATGGCAATTTCCACCTCTGATGGGTGTAACAGGAATCATTGGAGCGAGGAAGGTCGTAATAATAACCCGCCACGCCTGATGCCTTTGGAGCACTGTCCAAGCGGCCCAATACGCTTTGGTTGCCCTGGAGTGTGCCAGCAACGGTATTCCGTCGGCACCATCCAGGATACCGCAAAAGAGAGTTATACAGATTAGTTATTGAAGTCATCAGTCGTGCTTGGGGTCGCCCGTGAACCCCATTTGAAATATCTTCAACCGCCCTGCATTGCCGTTTGAACACAAAGAAAAGCTGGTTTATATTAAATATCACAAACGATGCGGTTTTCACTCATTGGTATTTCTTTGATTTCCCATTGGACGAGGATGTTTTGAGTTTTTCGAGACACTCAACGATTCTACGATTTCTAGAAACGAGGATGAACCTTATATCTCGACGGTTGAGCCTCACGCGGTTTGTGTCCCTGATGTCCCAGATCCGCGAACCGCGTATCGAGAGTTGGCAGAGTTTCGGCGGCCGTACCGGGTCAGCAAAAGCTTACTTATGGTTTGACTTACTTCCTCGGTAGCTCATCATGGGAAAGTGGACACATGTCGAAATCGTGAAGGAGATAAACTTTGCGCGGACAAACTCTGTACTTGCACTAACACGATTGTGAGAAAACCAACTTTCCAGCCAGTGATTGGGAGTCATACGACAAATCAGCCTTATCAGATCTTTTTGATTGTAAATCGCATCAGCAGAATAAGAAGCAGAACAGCTATACAGCTCGAGATGACCAGGATTCTCAATATCATTGATGGGCATCAACGCTCGAGTGTCTGTTGCATTGCCGCAATGCCGCATCTGGCGAGAAGCCACCTCCTAGTCTCCAGACTACGATTCACAGTACAACCTTATACGCAGTCTAAATTACCCCGGACATTTGTTAGTCGAGGCTCGAACGAACGCGTCCAGGAGTGGCTCAAAGGTTATAGGCACGCGTGCGACGAGCCTCTGTTTGGTCTCTGCATAGTTGCCTTGGTGAATGGTGGGATTCACTATCTCTGGCGCCGGCTGGAGAGCTGTCGTTTACATACTGCCGCGCGTGGCCTTCGCATCGTGATTAAACAAACAATGACTATCTTGTGTTTACACTGACGTAATTGCATCTGTCTAGAGCGAGTCTACTCGACTCAGTCTTTTGTTTCCCACCACCTGGTGTGCAGGTAAGTCGTCGATAAGACGGGAGCTGGCAATGCATGATGGTGTAGTTCCGGCAGAAGACAAGACCCATCAGATAGTCAAGATAGTATAGGTCGTGTGGTTTCATCATATACACGGCATGGTATTGACATGTTCAAGTCACTTTAGCATCTCTGATCTAGACAAAGTGCTTCACATTTGGAAACGTTCGAATCACGATTGCAGTAACCGCCCCCGTGTCTTACATGATTAGGTTTTCCGACCCGTACTTGACAGCTCCGGTATTACTGCTGTCTCGCACCCTATACTTTTAGAGTCGTCGATCCAGTTTTGGGTACACGTCACGCTCCATCACGAGATATATTTAACGTGCGTATACGATGCGGGAATATTAAAAAGCATGATATTCGTTCAATATCGCCACTTTGCCGATGGTGTCGAATCTGGTATGTGATATAAACGTAGCCCTTGTCTACTCAGCAAGAGGGACATGGACGGGAGCTTATGCTCTGCGGAATATATGGTCTGCTTCAAGGTTTCTGGCACTCGGCTAGCGAGATAAACCAGAGACCAAGTCTGACCGGACGGCGCCAGAGAGTCAGCTTTTCCCGCTCCATGGCCATGGATGCTGTGTTCGAATTGTCCACGTTGGTTGGAGAATTCAATGTTCATCAACGGAAATACCATCAACAAATAATTACAGCCATGGTGCGGTTTCGAAAAGGGGAGAATACCCCACGCACTTGAGACCTTATAACGTTTGTCTGACAGACGGCCATGCTGCCATGTCGTTTCTGACAATCGAGCATGTCCATGTCCCTGTCGAGATGAGCAGAAATTCATCTCTTGCCACGTCTTTCAAACCGTGCTTTCCATGGCAAGAAAAGCTCTGGTCGATCAAGGTCCGTGCCATGCACAGGGTCTTTTTATATCCCTCGACTATACGCGAGCATCAGTGCATCATAGTCACGGATTGGTCTGGAGATTCCTGAATAAATGTGGGTGTATATTCCTGGAGGGGACGAAATACTGGGGGCATGCCCCGCAGCTTGAGCGGCCAGCCGTGTCTGTTTGCCCCACCGTTCAAGGAGGGTTGATCGTGAGTGACTGCAGTTGCATGCAATTGGAAAGAAACCAGGCATCGGAGAATGTAGTTATACTCCCATGCTTGGCTGACCCAGGAAAGCGGAAAGATGCAGTTGAGGAGATCTTGTTTTTTTTTTTCCTTTTCCTTCGAGAAAGATGACTGATCGGCTGTGTCACCTCGGCCCAGGTTCACCGCCGATTCAAATCGACCAAACGTGACTGTTTCCTGGAGCGACCGTGTTGCACGACTTGCTTGCTTCTAGCCTTGTAGCACAGCATCTGTGTGGTAACTTGGCCTTGGGTACAACACCTTTTCACGCATCACCAAATTGCCTGGCTCGCCCGGGGTCGCACTGGCAAGGAAAACTACCTTTTAGCAATTCACAAGTGTCAACTCCTGAAACTGGTGACCAAAGGACCCCTGGCCGGTGCTTTTCGTGGATCGTGGATCTTCGAGGCTCCGGGTCTTCGCGGGGCCCTGCTTGGTCTTTCTTAACCGGGCAACCAAAATAAATTCCTGTCCATCCGAAGGATTTCCGCTCCAAGGTCGGCGATGCTCGATAGGAGGGCAGGTGATTCGACTCGGAAACGAGAGGCCCCCCCGCCCTCCATGCTTGTGAATGCAAAGCCATGAGGCTTGAATGTTTGAGGTTAGGCCGGGGTCCATTATCGGGGCGCATCCCGCGCTGCAAGGGAGGAATAAGAAGTAGTATTGGCGATGTCGGAAAGTGTTGAAGTGCTGTGCGAGCTGTGTCAAGTTGATGCGGGCGCCGAGGTGAGAGAGATCCAAGCAAAGGTACGGAGGAGGAAGAGAACCAATGGCAGCCGAGAGATGCAACCTCCACAGGCCCCAGACGGCTTAGCAAACTCCCGTGATCTCGCGCCTTGACCGGGGTAGCTGCAGCTCTGGCGCAGCATATTGAGAGCTTTGCGCGTCTGGATTTGTTTACTTACAGTCCATTTACCCCTCATTTGCTACGTTTGGGTTGCAGCACGATGGAGAAGCTATCCCCAAAACCCGAGAGCGCCTCAGCCCTGAGGTGGATTCTACACATTGAGCAAGCAATGCACGATGGCGATGCGATGCGGCGATGCGATACGATCAACTGCTGGGGTTTAAACATGGACGGGACGCTCGTCACCTGCTTCATGGGCTCCTCTGTTTCGATGCCGTGGTGTGGCAGCTTGGAGAGCTGGAGCCGGAGCTAGGTGGGTGCTAGACACCTCGGTCGCGTCTGGTGGGAGCTACCTGTAATCAATTCAATCAATCACATGGCGGGCTTGCGCCAGTGAACCCAACAGCCAGCCTCGCCAGCCACTATGCAAAGAATCGCATTATGGACAGCAGCGCCATAGCCGCTGTTACGAAACATTGTGCCGTCCTGCTGTCTGCGAGCGATTACAAAGTTGCCCTAGACGGCAATAAGCACGCGCATCAGGTGAGCTGAGGGTGCGCCGAGAATCCTCCCAAAGCTGCGCCCCCGGTTCGCTTCGGGCAAGGGCCCAAACTGGCGAACAATGGCGATAGCAGCTCTGGTGCTTCTTATTGGATCCTCTCCGACTTCCGTCTGATCTATGTTTTTGCTTCTCTTTCCCATACAGGTCATTCTCTCGCAGCCATTGGAGAGAAGAGAGCTGAGTGGACTGTCAGCTTGAAACCTGAGACAGCCAAAGAGCCAGGTGAAGCTATCGGTGGCAGTTCTCGTCAAAAGTAAACAATGCAGTCGACTCCGCAGCAAGTAAACAATGGTGATCATTGGGCCTCGCCAGTGTCATAACCTTAGCCTGCTTTTTCTCGTGCAAATAGCTTGGCCATCATGATCCGGCACGCGAAGGGAAGCGATCACGATGAAAATGTTTGGAGGCCCGTAAAACTGCGTCGAGGGCAAAATAATGGGAAGAATAGCAGTATTGCAATTGACGTGGACATGCCGGATCGAAGATCGCGGGCACTCTTCGCGTGCGTATTGGCACTTTTAGACTCTGGAATGACGTCGGCCCACGAACCGACAGATCGGGCCCAAGGTGGGAAAATCGAACCTTTTAACCCTCTCCGCACCGCTCCAAACTGGTTCCTGACTAGGACTAGAATACTCACGGCCAGGCCAGAGCTTCCAGAACCGAAGCACTGGCACAATCCTGGGAATTGATCGTACGAGATGTACGAGATGTTCATTTGAATCAAATTTCTGTCTTCTGTCTCCCCAGTGGGCGAGGCTGCCATGAAATCCACATGTTCGTCCGCGAACAGCGATGCCTCGCGTTCTCGAGTTGAACCGTGCCTTAATTTGCTATTATAGATTCCGTCGACCCCGAAAATGCTCACAACAAGGATATAGCTGACTGATTCAAGAAGGCCTCCCGGGTATCGCATGCTATTAGATTCAATAGACAAAATTGCAGCAATGGGGACTCGCGCTTGTTTCTTCCAATCACCGATTGACACACCATATTGAGGCTCTGTATTTGCGCGCCTAGCAGGAGATTACGATCTCTTGGGTTTTTTTCCGGGCCTAGCCTTGGTGTTCTTTCCGCTCTTCTGTCATCATCACCAACCTCTTCTTTTCAGGATGATGGGAATTGGGATTCTAGAGTCAACAAACCGTGGTCGGCTCCGCAGTACTAAGAAAAAGGGCCCCGGAAAGGGCCAGACGGGAACGCGACCACTCTGGAGAAGCTGCACAAAGATGGAACCCATTCTGTCATAGCCACCCGCAGCCCGGCAGCATCAGATCTCAGGCTTCAGCAAGCCCAGCGAGCTTGGCCCAGCAAGCATTGAACCACCGGGCGCGTCTCAAGGTGAGTCGGTGCTAACTGCAGATGGGAGAGCGTGCCGTCGTTGGCCTTTCTCGGTTGACGCGCCTCTCTCTTGTTCCCAAGGCCCGGTGCTATTGTGATAGGCTCGCAAGGGGAGCGGGGCATTTCTTTTTCATCGTCTTGCTGCATGCAGGACCCATACCCTATACCTTCCAAGGATGATGCTTATTCACACGGCAACCAGACAAAACACGAACCCGTCCCCATCCTTCAGCTGGGTCTGTTTGCCTCTGGGCCGCTGAATCCTTCCCCCGAACCGCTGTCTTTTCGCGAGATCCAGCTCATTACTTCGAAACAACCCCGCTTATCAGCCTATCTAGTATCGAGATTCATCTTCAGCTGTTACAATGACGCACCATGCACGGTAGTATTGTCAATGGTCTGTTTCTTTCAGCAGTTTCGGATTGCGAAAAAAAAACATGAGATCCGCATGGCAGAGAAAAAGGTGAAGCACGGCACTTGGTTGGCATAGTCGGCTCTTCTCCAGGGACCCCGTCTTGACCATGCGGACCACGGCCGCAATAGCCACTGCGCGCCCGAGGTTGCAAGTTGTAATTTGCCAGAGCACGCTCTGGACCGGCCCAGGACCCTTGGAAAGAAATAGAAGAATAAAAAATGTCCATGTGCACGAGACAGTTGAGCGCTCGCTGCTAGACACGTGTGTGGTGCTTTGTCTCAACCCAACGTTCATCCTCACTGGTATTCTCGAATGGAATTTCTGTTTCCCCAGGTCAGACTTTGAGTCATGCTCATTGCAGCCGGGGCCATGGTCGGGAAGGCGGCCGAAGATGAGATCGTCTTTTGGTCTATCCATCTATATCTGCACGCCAGCACTCGTATCATTCTCGGCATTTTCTGCACTCGAGAAAAATCATATATATGACCGGCATCTTAAAGAGCTTCAGCGAGGCTTCCCAGCAAGATCTTATATGCCGCTTTCATCTTCCCGAAACACTCTTTTTAGAGTTGCTGTGCAACATAGTCCCTCTTGGGTGAACGGTAACGCCATGGGCGTCTTCTGGCAGGCAATGGTCTCTGGCCTCTCAATCGTGTCTCTCAAGTTTTGCGCAGAAGAAAAGCATGTTTCTGAGTCAAGGTCTCAGCCGCCGAACCCTTGCTGGCACCTGCATGAGTTCTAGTCGGCATCCCAGACAGACGGCCGCAAGGCTTGCTGGGGTCTTTCCGGAAAGGGAAGATACATGTCCAAGGGCACACATACTCGGGCGGTTTGTAACCGGTTAAAGCCTACCCAGGTGTTGGGCTGTCCGTCCTGCTCGGAAACGGCAGATTCGTCGTCCATTCAAGAGCGCCCGATGCCATTTGTTGATTAGGATGGTGGGCAGGGAAGCTGCGCGAGCCGTTACCAAAACACTGTTTCTGTGAGCGCGACTGGCAAATAGTAACGTGGGAATTCAGACAACATGTGGCCAACAATGTGACCGGCGCTTGGAGCGTGAGGGAGACGCGCCGAGTTATCTTTAGTTTGACAACCACAAACAAAATACTAACAACATGCCTTCCTCCATCCTCTGCCATGTAAGTTGTTTGTTGTACGATAAGCAAACTCTACACACAATCTCTCTCGTTTGTTAGCTTCAACGCTCTCGACTCCATAATTGGGAGCCGGTAGCTGGTCACGATGGTACTACTAATGTATTTTTGGGCATCAGCCGGAATGGAGAATAGCTGACAGAGAAATGCTGGAGGCTGGAAGCGTCCGGTCTATGGTTGCTTGGGTCTCAAAAGCAAGGTACCCGTGAGCATCTCTTGTCTCTAGACAAAGTACTCCGTACCGACCGACGGGCTATCCGAATACATGGACTGCCAACCGATTTCTGTCTCGCTGGCAAGCGGCAAAGCTTCATACGTATGGAAGCCAGCTAAACTGGGAGAACTCGTCAGATCGTGCTGGGGTTTGGCCGATGGGAGAACATGAACAGAATGAAAACAACACAAGGGTATTCATGATTCGGACTTGGCGAAGAGAGTAATAATGTCTGTCCGCATTGAAGTTGTGCTTCCTTCTCTTGTTGTGAGCCCACCTTTTGCCGATGGAGCGCGGGCGCCTTGGAAAAAAGGTGTCAGTCAGCCCTGATGAGAGTGAGCGTTTTCGATAGTGGTCGTTGCAGCGGATTACAGGTTTTGCCCGCCTAGAGCCTAGCGGTTATGATGTAACCGGCAGGCCTACACCCCACTGGGAATGGTCGGTGCACAGCGCTTACTGTGGTTGCAGGCGTATATTTTTGCACCCCTGTCACGTACCGACTAGGGCCTCTTGAGAAGGCAATTATACAGCTTTACAGCACCGAGCTTGCATAACTTCCACGCGCACAGACCAGGTATACTGACCCACAAGCTAAAACTTACCCTTGAGACCACAGTANCCCGCCTAGAGCCTAGCGGTTATGATGTAACCGGCAGGCCTACACCCCACTGGGAATGGTCGGTGCACAGCGCTTAGGAGCTTGTAACCTGCTCTGCTGACGAGCCTGCTGTGCTGTTTGGCTGCTGCAGCTGCTGCTAGGCTAGCAGCTGTCCGGGGGTGTGCGTGGTGTGCGTGTGTCTCGCTCCTACGCCCCCCCTTGCAACCGACAGCGGTCGAAAACCCGCTAAAACGCTGTAGGTTGCACCCCGGCTGCAGCAAGCCAGGGCAACCATCCCACACCAAATTGCCCCTGACAACGCCGGCGGTGGTCCAGTGCTATGCAGAGCGGATTGAGCAGAGCCAAGAGAGTGCACACTTGCAGACCAAGGCTCTGGCTCTAGTTCACGAACAGGGCGCCTCGTCTCGTCAAACAAAAGGCACCTTCACCCTCCATCTGAATCCAGGCTTCTTTTCGCTTAACCCATCCGGCCCTCTGAAGCACCCGACTTCAACAAACTGCCACTCGCCCGCAGTGTCTGTCGATTTTTCACCGAATCGACAACTAATTAACACACGTCCCGCCAACCGACAGACGTGTTTGACACTACCAGAAGGGACTCGACTCCGATCCGGTTCAGCAACCAGGTCACCGTGCGGGAAAGTCAGTGCATCAGCCAAACCCACTCCCGGACTGCCATATTCGGGACACGCTGGTGGACTTTGAGCTTTGGTCATTGGATACCTACACGCCAAAAAGTTGAGAAAGAAAGAAGAAAAGAATATTTCTGGTCTTCCGAGAGTTTGGAAAATTCGACAAATTCCCGACATTATATCACGACCGGCGACAGAAAAAATAATTCCAGTATACGAACCTGGCTTGCAACCTTTTGCCTCATCCCAGCGGAGTTTGAGTTTATTTTACTATTCTTTTTTTGCTTCTTTCTCCATATCAGAGCAAGGACAATAAGAGAGTTGTCAAGGAACCCACACAGTCCAGGAACCTACAAGAGCATCTTGCCAATCACTAATTAAATCAAGAAACCCCCCCCCTAATTCCACCCATCTAAAACGATCGTAGCTCGTGGCCAACCACCCCGCGGCGCTGCAAAAACCTCCGTCCGGTTGCCCACCACCACCAAGTCGACGTCGTTACTTGGTCAACTGCTTGGATTTGGCAACGGCATCCCCGCTACCAAATTTTCACGTCGAGCTACCCCTTTGCGGATCTGTTCACTCAGTATCTGCAATTGTGGCCTTCGTGATCATTTCCATTCAACATCAAAAGACATCTTGGTCCTAGAGGTCACCCATCGGCAACCACCTACCCTCCCTCCCTCGAGAGCACTGCTGGCATACTTCAGTCCTCACTACAGCCAATGCGTGGAAAGCATTCATTAATCGTGACGATACACCACCACTCCTTTTCCATACCCAATAGTCCTTGGACTACTGTCTCGAATAGGCCTTTGAGGAGTAGGGTTATTGCCATACAACGGAGCTTTCTCTTGAGCTCCCCGTAACCAACAATCTTTTGCATTCCAGCACCTAGCTTGCAAACGAATCCCCCAACACCTCCCTCTCTACACCTCCAGCCACCATGGATGTCACCTCGTCACCCCTGGCCGCCATGCACCCAGCACCTGCTGTGTCTTGGGGCCAATCCTCCGACATGTTCCGCTCGCATGCTCACTTGAGTGCCGGCAAGGCATTTGGGTCAGGAACCTTTAATATCCGTGAGCAATTGCAACGGTCGAATCCCGACTACTTCAACCTCAAGTCCGTCCGTGGCTCGTCTCCCACCGCCAGCTTGGCTGCAGACCTGTCCCAAAACTTCCGGATAGACAACGAGTCGAGGTATGTCCGAGGACACAAAACCGTTCCTGCGCATTCTTTACTAACCTGCTTGTATTCAGCCCGCGGTTCCCGACTCCCCGCCGAGCTCTCTTCACCTCAAACATGATGGGCAGCACGGAGAGCCGAGGTAGGTCCACGCCTGGTTATGATCAATGGACGGATCTGGGCGGTTTACTGATACCATTGTTCTTAGACTATGTCACCACTCCTCCTCTGCCGGCTTCGTCCTCGCCCGGTGGCGATTGCATGGACATCTCGCCCCTGCCTCACCACCAATACTACAACGCCACGATCGAAATCACCTCGCCCACGCCTGGTGAGCTTCCCGAAGACGATGACGACGAGATGATGTTGGAGTCTCCTGTTGCCATTGCCCGGAACCAACATGGCTCAGACAGCAGGAAACGCATTGGACTGCGTCGACCTTCCCTCACCCGCACCAAGGGTTACTCTACAAACGCATTGGCGAACCGCTTGCACCCCGACGCTCAGCTGGCTGCCTTCCGCTTCAACTCGGAAGCCAACCTCCCTCTGGGCGAGTGCTTCCAGGAGTCCCCGCCTCAGAAGAGGCCGTCGTCTGCCAACAGCCCTAGCTCTGGTGGTTCGGGATCTTTCCGTCAAAAACCCCAGTTCGCCAGCCTGACGGGCACAAGGGAACTCCGCAACAGCTGCTCCCCGTCCTCGCACGCGAGACGTTCTTCGAATCCCTTTGCTCGCCCCCGGCGCCAATACCGCCGCTCTCTAAGCATGTTCGAGAACCCCGTCGATGTCGTCAAGCCCAAGACAAACGACCCCATCCCTCAGAGCGCCCTCCAGTCCGTCATGGACATTGAGGACGTCCAAGACCCCATGCTGCCTCACTTCTACCCCGAGGGTGAGAACGAGACGATCCCCCGGATATCTCAGGAGACTTTCCTCGAGGTCCTGGATGGCAAGTACGAGGAACAATACACACAACGTATTGTCATTGACTGTCGATTCGAATACGAGTATGAGGGTGGCCACATTGACGGCGCAATCAACTACAACGACAAGGAGCTTCTCACGAGGCATCTGTTCGAGCAACCCATGGAGGGCAAGGTCCTGCTTGTCCTCCACTGTGAGTACTCTGCTCACCGGGCCCCCATGATGGCCCGCCACATCCGATCTGAGGACAGAACTATCAACGCCGAGTTCTATCCCAGACTTAGTTACCCTGACGTGTACATTCTAGATGGCGGATACAGTGAGTTCTTCAATGAGCACCGCTGCCGCTGCTACCCTCAATCATACGTGGAGATGAACGACGAGGAACACATTGCCACTTGCGAACGCGAGATGGGCAAGCTCCAACAAAAGCGAAAGGGTTTGGGCAGAGCCAAGACATTTGCATTTGGTGCACGTGAATCCATGGTGGAAGCCTCCCCGACTGCCCCTAGCCGGAGTGGCTTGCAAGAATCTCCCTCCATGATGATTGGCAACTCTCCCATCCTCGGCACTGACCGCTCTGCCACTCGCCGCATGGCATCATATTGATGATGACTTCTGGTGCCGAGCTACTACAACATACTCGGCAACCATTGATCTCGCCAAGAGTTCTTGGCCTCATTGCATTTCTGGACATTTGCATTGTACCGCACCGACAAAAGGTCCTGCGCTCCTACATCTAATCATACCCACGACATTCCAGCATTAGAGAGTCGCATTGGCATAGCATCTAGTCAACTGCATCGCTTTGAACTTTGTTGGATCCGGCATCTGATTTGATTGCTCGCCGGTTTCCCAGGCCTTCCATTTTTTCCCCTCTACAGCATATTAAATTGCCGCTTTTCACCTGGCGTTCTTTCTGCTTTTTCTTACTCCTTCCCCAACACACCAGGTTTCGTTTCGAACCTGTTTTAATACCACTCCTCTCTGCCTGAGAGATACGCATGGTCTCACTGCTTGCAAGAGCAAGTCACCATATCTCACGACATCAACGACTGTGAGCCACCGACCCATGGCTCACACAACGAAGACCCTTTTTGTACGATCACACCACTCATCGGACCTTTTCCTCCGATGTCATCACTTCTACAGTACGAATTTCCTTGCATCCGACATCTTCATTCACAACAATTCCGACCAAATTCAATCACAACAAAAACCACACACTTCCCGAAACTGTATCCTGTGCTTCGCTTTTCCGCGCAGAACCGCGTTGCTGTTTCGGGATCCACCTTGGCTTCCAGCTGCGGTAGACACCAAAATGAAGATTCCCCAGTGGTGGTAATGCATGGCATCGTTTTAGATGCACCTAATACCAGATTGATGAGTACACAGCCCCAAGAGGACCTCGTGAGACCATCAAAGCTCGATTTTCCGGACCCGTGGCATGAGAGGGTGTAGGCGTGCTTTGACGAATGGTTGTTCTTCCCCCGAAATTGTACATACCCTTCTTCGGGATACTACTACTTTTCGTCACGGTCCACAGTCAGGAGACATTCACTTGTTCTTTCTGGTGCGTGACCGTTCTGTATATATTGGCACCGCCCTCCACGCATTGCAGGAAAACATATCTGGTCTATGGGTCGCTTACTGGCGACATGCAGCATATATGCATTGAAGCATTCTCTGCGAGGCAATAGGGCGACTAGAATGCGTCCCGGCCCGACTTGATTAGCAAAGCAAATTGTAGCTAGTCGCTCATGAGAAAAGCAAATTATTTCAAACATTCTCCCCTGATTCTCACGAGTGTATGATGATGCTACTTTAGGCCCGAGCACGGACTATAGATGCTGACGCACCAGGTAAGCGGATTGCTAGTTCTGCTTCATATGCTAACATTGCTTGAAAACAGCAGGACTGAACACTTGTCAACTTTTTTTTCCCCTCAAGGAAACGATTGTGGGAGCGCGAATTGGTTATTACACAATTCATCAAATGACCAAGAATAAGGGTCTTATGCAGATCCGCTATGATTGGGTTAAAAGTCTCCGATAGCTTATATACTGGATCCCGGAGTGGGGATCATCGGGGTCGGAGCGCCAAGACAATGTCTCGGTGGATCTCGGACCGTGTGGGTCCGGATCCGCCCACGGAAGCTAATTGAGTATAGCATTTCTGCAGAATTCCTATGCCGGGCGGGGAAGCCCGTTTCGAAATGCAAGTAAGCCCGCACAGATGGAAAATCTTGCGCCTCCTGGCTGCCTGCCTAGGCGGGCAGGGTGCGCAGTCGTGGCTGAGCTGCGCGGGCTCTCGGTGGGTCGGGGATCCAACGGTTGTCGTTGCAACGGCCGGGCAGTGAGCGTCATGCCACTTTTTTTTTTTTTTTTT